>VDFB02296391.1:0-50197 GCA_007258455.2 Sequoia sempervirens | reverse complement strand
CAACCTTTTTCCCCTCAGGATGCTTAGGACCCCTTTTCAGCAGCTACCCTTGTATTTCAACTTTGTGTCAAACCTTGTGTTTTCCTCGATCCCACCATCTTTGAGCATGATTTGTCTGGACACTAGCGTTTTGTGTGGATGTCTACGCATTGTGCTAGCATCCCATGACATTTCAACGTTCAAATGATCATTCTCAAGTATTTTTCCACTTGTCACCTACCTTTGTTGGTGGAAACGGCTCGGGATGCCTTATAACAGCTTTGGAACCTTCTTTTCCCTCTTCTTCTCACTTTTAAATCTCTTTCATTCTATTGATCTCTCTTGGTATTTTCTTCATTGTTTTATTATTCTCTTCTCTCCCTCTCTTGCTCTCTTGCTTGCATAGATTTCAATAGTTGGCTACAACACTCTCTAAAGCTCTTTTGGCTCTCATAGCTCTCTCTCATTCTTTCTCTCTTTGTCTTCCTCAAGCCTTGCAGCTGATATCTTACTTGTCTTATGTCTTTGAGAATCTTATGATGAACTCACATCCCTTATCTATGCATTTTACTATCTTATCTATTTATCTTTATATCTATCTATCTATTTGGTTGTTTGTGGAGGTGAAAACACCAAAACAAGGGTTTGACTAAGGCAAACCCCTAAACAACCCCAACATTTTCTCTCGATCTTATGTGTGCAAGTGTTGGAGATATTCATTTGATGGAGGCTTCATTACTTGGTCTATTGTGAGCACCTTCTTTCTCTTCATTTTTATCATTTACATTCTATTTAGTTTATATTTCATTTATTTTTCTTTACTTTAGCTCTATTATTTTTTGTCATTACTCTGCATTCTTACAGTTCCTAGTAATCAAAATTGTTAGTCGTTACTTAGCCGTTTTCTAAGACATCCTCAATTTTTGGTCCATACAAGATGTCAGCATGCCTCTAGGATGTCAACACATCACGTTTTCATCTGTATGTTGCGCTATTGTCCTTGGCCAAGAGTTTATCAATCTATCCAGAAGACCTATGTGACCTACTCTTTCTATTTTTGGAACTCTCACTTTTTTATCCTATCACTTGAGCTTTATTCCTTGAGGTAGTTGAGGACCATCTACTCCTTGAAGACTCTTACTTGTCTTGAGACTCAATGGTATCAAATATCCTCCTCTACATTTTGGTTAACCTGACATGAAAACTCCTTCCATAAAAAAGGAAAAACCCAAAATTTATCCTTCTAAGAAAAAAATTGGGGCACTTCTCGAAACCCCATTCCATGTCCTCAATAGCAATATACACCAGCCTTCGGTTAGCTTGTCTATATCTCTATTTCAAAATGCACTTTATATATTCCTTCCTTCTATCCCTTTCTTTTTTTGTGGAGGAACTTCACAAAGTTCTCTTCCAAGTGTGTGAAAGGGAGTTCTTTTCTCCTTTCTTAGTATTCTTTGTTGATCCCTCTCCTGAAATTCCTTCTATTTGTAAGGATATTTTGGTGCAAGAGGATGAAATCATTGATACTTTTATTAATGTTACTTTACCTTCTCTTCATTCCAATGCACTCTCTTATAGAGATGATGCATTGGTGAATGAGAAATCTTGTTCCATATTTGATCCCCCACAAATCAATGTAGAGAATGTTTCTTCAAATAATTCTTCTAAAAGTCATGATGAATCTATAAATTTAATCATAGTCTCTACTGATCCTCAAAGGCCTATGAGACCATTCATTTATCTGAATCTGGATAGTCCTCCCAAAAGGATCCATTCTATTTGCGGTGTTCCATTTAAATATTCTTCTTATAATATAGTAGCTCACACTTATAATACTCAAAGGAATAAACTACATGTTGATCAACCTACTTCTTTACCACCTTCTCAACTAAGCCTTACTCAAGCACCTAGACTTGTGGCTAAGTGACCGAGTGAGTATGATCTTGTTGAGAAACTTTGTGTTACTCTTGCTAAGATATCACTTTGGGATTTTCTTTAGACTACTCCAGTTTACCAAGGTATGCTTCAGGAAGCCCTACAAAATATTCTCTTGCCTTCTTCCACTAGGTCAATGGATATTAATGCATTGATAGATCATATTCATGTGGATTCATCGAATATTACATTCTATCCACATAAACTCCTACCTCTAGAAGTACAAAAGCAACAAATCCTGTAATGATAATAGTTAGAATTAATAATATTGGTATTAGATGTACTCTCGTTGACACTGGTTCAACACTCAACGTATGTAGTATTGGTATTTTGCCTAAAATTAAAATTGATTCATCATCTCTTGTTGCTTCTTTGATGTTCATAGACTCAATAATTTTGGTCGACAAGCCTTATGTATGATCTTAACTTTAAGGTTGGGACCCATTACTGTACCCAACCTAGTTTATGTTATGCCAAGAAAATTATCATATAATTTGAGCTTCTTGGTAGATCATGGATTCGTGCTATGAGTTCAATTCCATCTACCTTCCATAAATCCATCAAATTCATTCATATAATCAAGTATTCATAATCAAGGTTGACCCTGATATTGTACACTTATGTGAGATGGTAGCTACTAGCCAGGCTTTAATTATGCCTACTCTTAAAAATATTATCCCTTCATTATCTTCTGATGAGTTGACATCCGCTCTCGTAGTACATGTTATAGAGGATGCTCTTGAGATAGATATCCTTGAAGAAGATCCTTCTATTTCTTCCCAAGAAAATGCATGTCTAGGTGATGATTAAAAGGTTCGTTAGACTTTACAACATCATTCATTAGGGAATATAAAGTTGACCCAATCGACTTAGACATCCTGACAATATCATTCACACATACTATCGAAGATGATTATTCTTCGGTATTACGAGACAATGTGAAAAACAATTGTAATGCCCTTAATGTTGATCCTCCCCCTTTTGAGGAGTTGCAATCATGTTATGGATTTGGATTTAATATTCTTTATAAGCATGGGTATAAAGGAAATGGTCTTGGGCACATGCAAAAAGGAGTTAAGGTCCCTTTGGAACCAACACCTCACCCTTTAGCAAGGGGTTTAGGTTACAATCCTTCACGTTTGTCCCCATCCCCTCCTCCATTGTTTATTATCCTTACATCTTTTTCTTGTGAGAATTCAAACTTTTCTCCACAAGAGAAAGGGTTGCTTCTTGCTCCTCATTATTTATCTAAGCAAGAGCATATCTTGTTGAGGCTTCTCAAAGCCCACTTAATTACTCTTCATCCTCCTACACATAAGAAGTTTCATAAGCATGATAAAGAAAAACTTTCTTTTTATGCATACCATCAAGTGTTTGGCCATTCTACTAGTGAATGTAAGGCCTTGAAGGATAAAATACAACTTCTTGATTCTAGTGCCATCACTCTTTCATTTGATGATACACCTATCTTTTCTATGCATTACAAGTGCTATTGAGGTTTATCAAGCTATCCTATCCATTCTAAGCATCTTCTTATGAGTTTCTTACACCTCTCTTCCATTGTGTCCCTACCTGCTATGTGGAATTTGTAGCTTTTCTTGCTCACTGCCATTCATGGTAGTACACTATTGTGTGCAACCATACTTTCTTTATGGTAGTGAAATTTTCAACTTAATTTTCAACAAGGAGTACTCTTTCAAAAGGATTCCTTGATGAAATTTCTTTCAAAAAGATTCCTTGATGAAAGAATCCCTTGCTAAAAACTTAATTTTCACAACAAGAGTATTCTTTTAAAAGGATTCCTTGAGGAAAGTTTTTTCAAAAGGATTCCTTGATGACAAAATCACTTGCAAAAATTGTTGTCTTTCGAAAGGTGTGCTCTTTCAAAAGGATTCATCGATGTCTTGATGTCTTACGAAAATGATTCCTTGATGAAAGAACCACTCTCTGAAAATTTCTTTCAAAAGGGTTCCTTGGTGTCTTGATTTCTTATGAAAAGGATTTCCTGATGAAAGAATCCCTTTGTGTAAGTCTTTTTCAAAAGAATTCTTTGGTGTCTTATAATTTGTGTCTTATATCCAATATTCGACATCTTGTGTCTTGGTGTCTAGATGTCTTATATCTTGGCGTCTAGCTTGGGGGCAACCTGACTAGACCTATATTTTCTATGACTGTCTTGTAATGTAGGTTGTAGCAGGTACATGCCTACATGCTTGCCGTATGGACTCTATCCATGCTAGCCATACCTATCAAAACTGTTTATAGATGATCAAATTGTTTCTTATTATGTCATGAAATTTTCAAGACATCTGTTATTATTTTTCACTCTTTCACCCAATGTGTTTTTCTGCAGCAAATATGTTTATGGCGAATTTGCAGTCAACTTTGCAAGATAGAAGACCTGTGTCCTCTTCTTGTCCTGCCTCAGCTTTATAATTGTATATACTGGGTTGAAGACCTACATCTTCTTCATCTTGAGTATATAATCTTTCTCTCTCTTTTTCTCTTTGACACTGGTTACTTCCCTGTCTTTTGGATGCATTCTTATCTTGAAGAAATCAATCCTTACATTCTTCTCTTTGTTTAAGAATTCTTCTATGTGTTACTTCTTGTTAATTTGGGGATGACGCATAGTATTGAGACAACCTCCTGCATCAAGGTCTCTTTCACTTTGATGACTCAAATATTGTTAGTTTTTTTTTCATGTGCCTTTATGTATGTTTTATCCATGCATATGTTCTAACCCCATGATGTAATGGCGTTTTTATGTCCTAACCTTGTTGTCTTGTGCAAATCTTTTTTGTCTAATGTGTTTGTTTTATAGGTCTTTAACCTAGGACAGGCTCCCTTGGTTTGAAGAGATATCTACATCCTCTATAGTAGATTTTTGGCATCATGATGTTGTTCATTTTTAGTATATTTCATTTAGTGTGCATATTCATGTAAATTCATAAGCTCGCTAAAGTGGGGGAAAATGTTGTGTCATAAAATTGCACCCCCCCTTGCAATTTCACCTACATTTTTTGCATCCACTTTAGTTTCCACTCCCTTAGTATTTGTGTAGACTCATTTTAGCCCTTGCATTATCCTTTTCCCCCTCAAGATGCTTAGGAACCCTTTTTAGTAGCTACCCTTATATGTCAACTTTGTGTCAAACCTTGTATTTTCCTTATTCCCATATCTTTGAGTGTGATTTGTCTAGATACTAGTACTTTGTGTGAACATCCGCATGTTGCGCTAGTGTCCCGTGACATTTCAATGTTCAAATAGTTGTTCCTGATCCTTTTTCCACTTGCCACCTACCTTTTTCAATGGAAATGGCTCAAGACAACTTGTAACGGCTTAGGAACCTTCTTTTCCCTCTTCTTCTCACTTTCAAATCCATCTCTTTCATTCTATTTATCTTTCTTGGGCTTTCTTCCTTGCTTTATCATTCTCTTCTCTCCCTCTCTTGCTCTCTTGCTTGCACAACTCTCAATAGCTTGTTACAATGCTCTCAAGTTCTCACAAAACTCCCTAAAGCTCTTTTGGCTCTCACAACTATCTCTCTCACTCTTTCTCTCTTTGGCTTCCTCAAGCCTTGTAGGTGATATCTTACTTGTCTTATGTATTTGAGCATCTTGGGATTTCTCACATCCCTTGTCTATCCATTTTACTATCTTGTCTATTTCTCTTTCTATTTATCTATCTATTTGGTTTTCCATGGAGGTGGAAACACCAAAACGTGGATTTGACTAAGGAAAGCCCCTAAACAGCCCCAACATTTTCTCTCAGTCTTATGTGTGTAGGTGTTGGAGATATTCGTTTGTTGGAGGCTTAATTTTTTGGTCTATTTTGAGCACCTTCTTTCTCTTCATTCATTTGTATCATCTACATTCTATTTATTTTACATTTCATTTAGTTTTCTCTACTTTAGCTCTATTATTTTGTCATTACTCTACATTCTTAAAGTTCCTAGTCAGAATTGTTAGTAGTTACTTAGCCATTTTCTGAGACATTCTCAGTTTCCAATCTATACAAGATGCCAATGTGCCTCTGGAGCATGTCGCACTATCTTCCATGTGATGTGTTATCATCCTTGGCTAAGAGTTCTTCAGTCTATCCAAAAGACCTACTCTTTCTATTTTTAGAACTCTCACCTTTTTATCTTGTGACTTGAACTTATTCCTTGAGGTAGTTGAGGACCATTTTCTCCTTGAAGACTCCTGCTTATCCTAAGACTCGAAGGTAGAAAATCTCATCTACAATAAAAAATGATAGAAATAATTATTTTTAAAATTATAGCTTGAATCTATGCAGAAAATGCCTCAACTCAATATTTTACATCATCCTTAAATTGTTGACTATTTGTTCCCTATCATTGACACAAATTAAAAAATACTAAAAGAATTTTTTTTTTAGTATCCCTCTTAGGCGAAAAAGTGGGGCATGCTACTCCTAAAATATGTGATCATCTAAGCTCAAAACATGTTGGAAAAAGAAATATTTCCCTAGTTATTTGCACCCAATGTGAGGTCAAGTATTATGTACAAGGCATTACAATTAAGGAACATCACATATTAATATTGGCCTAAGATATAAAAAATAAAGTGTCAATGAAAGTGGTTTTGTTAAAATATAATATTGTGCAAAATATACACATGTGAAATAGGATAACCAATAGATAAAATAAGTATTTCTATTAAGAATGATGTGATTTATTTTCAAAACATTAAATCATATTTAATAATTATAGATTAAGATTTTATTTCATTCAATTTATCATCCATCTATATATTATAATATAAAAATTGATTCCATCGTGAAAAATTAATTATAAGAAGGAAAATTAATAAAAGAGTAGTATTTGTTTCCTTTGATGTTTTATAAACAAAAAAGTAAAGGGGCACCATATGAAAAATACAAACAAGAAAAATTTCATGACCTTAACACAAGAAGAGGAAGCACAACATACCTGGCATAAATAAAAAGGCCAAAGAAAATAAAGTAGATAATACAATATGTGTGAATTTATAGTATCAAGTAGACCATTATATATGTGTTTTTGTGCATGATAGGATAGGATATATGACCAGCTTAAATTCAGTACATACAAAGTTATGTGATTAATTTTGAGGTAAGAGAAAAAGGTGCTATTGAAATGAAATGTAAGATAAAACTGTTGGCTTAATTCATTTTTTGTTCATGATAGATGTAATCATTTCAGTTTAAATCATATGGGATGATAAAAAAATCTCCCAATTTTGTATTGATGCAGTAGCATCCCAAGGAAACAAGCAATCCACATCAACGAAAAATAATTTACAATTTTTTTTCTTTGATTTGATTTTCAATTTTGGATTCTTGGATTTTTTATGGTACCTCTCAGCTTTGGAAGCCTTTGCATAATCATTTTTTTTAGGAATTCAATCTTTGTCACATGGTCGGTTCTGACACACATTGGTAGTGTTTATAAAAATAGTTGTTTCACGAAACTAGTGAGGTTTCTTGCAAAACCTTCTTACAAATAGATTTTTTACTCCATCTTGGATTTGATGTTGAAGGTTTCATAGTCATACAGTTAACGGTTATGAAGAATTAACCGTTTCATAACTTCGACTGGTAATTTGGAAAAAATTTAAAATTTCAAAATTTTTGAGGTTTGAGGCAAAATGGTTTGGCGAATAGTTTTGTAATGTCAAATTACATATCTCTTTAAGTTTTCAATGAATTCTGAGCTCCTAATGAAAATTTATATTAAAATTTGGTTTCCTTGCTCCAAGCTCATCGTGGACATTTCATAGAGGCATTTTTTGGATTTCCTCTAAGTCATGACAAATTCAATCCAGTCTAAAGGGAGGTGAATTCATGCATGGGGAGAAGATTTGAAATGAAATAAAATAAAGAAAATCAATCAACTATGGACAGATATGGGGAGTCAATGAAATTTAGAGAGAAAATAAATAAATAGAAGTCTCTCTTAACATCTTCAAGCTATTCAAAATTTATGCAAAAAATAAAAAAATAAAAGTGTGGCATGGAAGATAATGTTTTTTAAAGGAATATGGAGAAAATGAAATGGTGCGAGGGATATGAGGGAAGATAAAACAAAGATTGGGGAGTTGAAGAGGTAGGTCACGCCATAGGAGTAGTAGATATAAAATTAAAATAGAACAAAATATAGAAATGAATGAGGGGTATGCAATTAGGGGAGGAGAATTAAAAATTGAAAAGGAAAAATATGCATTGTAGGAGGAAGAATAGAATATTGGCAACCAACATGAGGTGGAAGGCCACGCATCTAGATGCAAGAGAATAAAAGTTAAAAATGCAAATTCAATTTTGAGTGGGTAGAGATGTGGAAGAAGAGAGAAGGTTGCATGGGAAAGAGGGGCAGCCAAGTGAGAGGTTGTGGGGTAAGAAGAGGGGTTGAGTGAAACTTAGAATGGGGTAAAGGAAGTTAAAAGGAGCGACTTCAAGGAAAAGTTGCATGTGATAGGGAGTTACAACAGGGTAGTAACAGTTTCCATAATTAAGTGAAAGTTTAGATGTATGAGAGAATTGCATGGGACTTTGAATAGAGGAGATAAGAAAAAAATATGGTAGAATGTGTTGATTATTGTAATGTGAATTTGGATATTTAAATTTAAATTACCTTCAATTGTTCATTGTACAATATAAGTTTTAAGTCAAACTTGATTGACAAATGTAATTGTCAATGCAAGTGATTGGTTGGCTACGAAATTGGGAACCCTCTAATATGTGAAATTAAATTTCCTATTGTGAATGAAGTTGTGCCTTTGTGATTGAGTTTTTTTGGATCAGCAAGAGTGAAGTTTTCTTCTTCACCAAATGGTATTAGAGCCAAAGGTTCTGAGCGCATAGGTATAGCATCGAATATGAGGCAACCTATACCAAGACCAGTGGGTAGAGTGGAGGATAGAAGGCATTAGAGAAGAGCTTGTGTGAGTATTGTTGCAGGTAGAGAGAAGCCCTAAGCAATCAAGAGTTGAAAGCCACAAGAAATTTGTCTTTGAAAATTGCAAAGTGTGTGATGTGAGTTGTGGAAGATTGCACCAACTAAAGATGGGATGGGTCATGAGGAGACCCGTGTGAATTTTTTTTTGGGAACGATATTGGGAAGAAGTGGAAAATGAAAAGTTTAAAGAGATGGAAAAGATAGTTCATGAAGAAGTGGGGAAGATCTAGGCTAGGATAGATAAATTGGAAAATAATATCAGAGAAGATGGGAGGAGATTGGTAAAGATAAGTGAGAAGAAGAATGAGGACAATGGAAAGAAGAGTGGAAGAAATGAGTTTTGCAACCTATGATGGAAGGATAGAGATGTGACAGTAGCCCCTACAGAGGTACATGAAGAAGAAAAGAAGATGGAGGAAAATGAAGAAGTGAGCAACGAAGAGAAGATAGCAACATAGGATGGAGATGTAGATGTGGTCACAGCAAAGGGTGAAGAAAGAAAAGTTGTAGCAGATGATGATGAGGTAGAAGTTGTTGTAGTAGAGAAAGAGTTTAATGAGGACATGTTGGTGGACATGAAGCATCAACTTAATGAAGAGGTAAATTTTGATTTTTTTACATTGTGTGGTGAAGAAGTTGATTTGGATGTTGTGGAGACAAGTTAGAAGTTAGTATATATGAAGAACGAATTTGCAATAATAGATTTGAATTTGGGTGTTGTAAATTTGGATGTGGATGTTGTAGAAAATAGTACAGGAAAAATTTGGTGGAGGTGGTCAGTCAATGGTGGGTCAAATCCCATGAGAGTGGAGAGAATAACATGTAGCATTTGGTGGAGGATGTCAGCTTATGGTGGACATGAGTCCATAGGAGGAAGGGAGAAGAGGGTGCAGTGTTATTAGAGGAAGATGGCGAGTGTTCTAGAAAGATGCTAGAAAAAGAGGAAGAAGAGTTAATTCTAAGCACAAAATTCAGGGATGGAGTTCACTACAGGTTGGTTGCAACCTAGAAGAGTAGTTTGACTACTCAACTCTACCTTTATGAGCATATTCTCATAAATTTCCTAATCGGTGTGTTTGATGCAAAAGCATCTTGGGTGAACAAGCAATCCGCATCAACCAAAAATAATTTGCACTTGTTTTTCTTTAGTTTGATTTTTAGTTTTGGATTTTTTATTTTTTGATGGTACCTCTTAGCTTTGGAAGCCTTTGCACAATCAATTTTTTTAGGAATTCAGTCTTCACCAAATGGTCGGTTTCAACACACATTGGTAATGTTTATAAAAATAATTATTCTAGGAAATCGGTGAGGTTTCTTGGAAAACCTTCTTATAGAATTTTTTTTGACTCCATCTTAGATTTGATGACAAAAGTTTCATAGTAATAAAGTTAACGGTTATGGAGAATTAATAATTTCCTGACTTCGACTGGTAATTTGGAAAAGTTTTAAAATTTTAAAATCCATGAGGTTTGAGGAAAAATGGTTTGGTGAACAGTTTTGTAATGTCAAATTAGACATCTTTGTAAGTGTTCAAGGAATTTTGATCTCTTGATAGAAAGTTATACTAAAAGTTGGTTTCCATGCTCCAAGCTCATCATGGACATTCCATAGACGCATTTTTTGGATTTGAACTCCTCCAAGTCATGACAAATTCGATCCAATCTAAAGGGAGATAAATTCATGCATGGGGGGGAGATTTGAAATGAAATAAAATAAAGAAAATCAGTCAACTATGGATGGATATGGGGAGTCAATGAAATTTAAAGAGAAAATAAATAAATAGAAGACTCTCTTAACATCTTCAAGCTATCCAAAATTTATGCAGAAAATAAAATAAGAGTGTGGCATGGAAGATAATATCTTCCAAAGGAATATGGAGAAAATGAAAGGGCATGAGAAATATGAGGGAAGATCAAATATAGATTGGGGAGTTGAAGAGGCAAGTCACACCATAGGAGTAATAGATATAAAATTTAAATAAAATAAAATATAGAAATGAATTAGGGGTACACAATTAAGGGAGGAGAATTAAAAATTGAAAAGGTAGAATATGCATTGTAGGAGGAAGAAGAGAAGTTGGGCGACCAACATCAGGTGGAAGGCCACACATCATGCAAGAGGATAAAAGTTAAAAAAATGTAGATTCAATTTTGAGGGGCAAAGGCATGGAAGAAGAGAGGTTGTATGGGAAAGAGGGGTGGCCAAGGGAGAGGTCGTGGGGTAAGAAGAGGGGTTTTGTGTGACTTAGAAGGGGCTTGAAGAAGTTAAGGAGTGACTTCAAGGCAAAGTTGCATTATGGCAGGGAGTTGTGCCAAGGTATTAATAGTTTCCATAATTAATTGAAAGTTTAAATGTATGAGAGAATTGTGTGGAACTTTAAACAGAGGAGATAAGAAAAAAAAATGGTGTAATGTGTTGATTATTGTAATGTGAATTTGGGTATTTAAATTCAAATTTCCTTCAATTTTTCATTGCACATTAATATGAGTTTTAAGTGAAACTTGATTGACAAATGTAATTTTTAATGCAAGTGATTGGTTGGTTATGAAATTGGGAACCTTGTAATCTGTGAAATTAAATTGCCTATTGTGAATGAAGTGACTTTGTGATTTCAAGTTTATTTGGATCAACAAAAGTGAAGTTTTCTTTTTCACCATTTATACCCAATGTGAGGGCAAGTTTTATGTAAGGTGTTATCAATTAAATAAAAATACATGTGGAGATTAGCATAAGCTATAAATAATAAAGTGTCAATGAAAGTGTTTCTATTTGAAAATGTTGTGCTAGATATTTACATGAAATAGAATAATCAATAAGTGAGATTTTTTAATTAAGAATAATATTATTTATGAAAAAACTATTAAAAATATTTAGGAAGTGTGGCTTAATATTTTATGTTATGCAATTTACCATATATATGTATATATCTCACTATAAAATACAATAACATCTAAAATTAATTGCAAGAAGGGAAATCAACAAAGAACAATATTTTTGTTTTTAATGTTTTCTAAATAAAAAGGGGTGTCACATGAAAACATAAATAAATAAAAAATCATGATATGATAATATAGGAAGGGAAAGAACAATAAACACGATGTATACAAAATTTCAAAGAAAAGAAAATAAATCATACAAATTAATTGGTCAATGAATGGAAATATGTGAAACATTTCACTTACCATGCACTATATAAAACCCAAAGGGAAGAAAAAAACATAGAGAATAGGATATCAACAAACTCAATAGTTTAGGACCCATGTATGTCAACGTGCACCAAAAAAATGATTGTGAATCATTCATGAAGGGGTTGTGAACATAAAAACATAACAAACAACATAAATACAATATGCAGATAAATAAATTGGTCTATCCAATGCACTCATCATATCCCTTTCATTTGAGGAGTGCATCATCATCAATTAAGTTCTAGAAATAAAGTGTCGAAATTGGTTATTAAGGAAGTGTGTTTGAGGGTTTTAGCCTCATTAAGAAAATAAATACCAAAAATAAGTCTTTAAAGTATAGGTGTCTCTATATTTAGGTTTTGACTCTAAACTTGATTGTATTTATCCTCCTCTATGGAAGGAATATGTGAGGGATCTATGTTTGGTACAAAGTCTACATCAAAATCTTAGATTCATGCTTGATATGTATTAGGATAAGTGGAGTCATATTTGGAGGTTTAGGATGTGTATATGTGATATGGTAAGTGCATTTTTTTTATCAATTTTAAATATAGGAGAGATAAGGGTTTGGGAATTAGATGCTTAGGTGTTTTTTTAGGTGGAATGGTAAGCGTATGAATAAGTGGAGGAAGGGATGAAGAGGTAGATGAAACATTAGGATTAATATGGTAATGTGAGGGTAATGGACCCAAAGGGGAATATCATCAAGATTACATAGTTCAATAATTTGTGAGATACAATCAAAAAATAATTAATGTTTTATACTTTGTCATTATTTTTATGCTTTGTATATATATATATAGTCATAAAATTGCACCCCTTGCAATTTCACATACATCTTTGATTCTGCTTTAGTGTCCACTCCCCTGCAACTTGTGTAGGCTCACTTTGGCCCCTGCATTAACCTTTTTCCCTTGTCAGGATGCTCCAGCACCCCTTTTTAGTAGCTACCCTTGTGTGTCAGCTTTTCTTCAAACCTTGTGCTTTTCCCATTCATGTTGTTTTGTAGTGTGATGTGTCTAGACACTAGCGCACTGTGCGGACATTTGCGCGCCGCGCTAGCATCCTGCGAATTTTTAACGCTCAAACAGCTGTCTCTAAGCATGCTTGCCACTTGTCTTCACCTTTTTTCTGTGGTAACAGCTATGAACGCCTTATAACAGTTGAAGAAGCTTCTTTTCTCTCATTAAAAGCTATCCTTTTAGTTCATTTTTCTCTCTAACTTCCTCTAGCTTCATTCTCCTAACTTCTTCCAGCTCCATTCTTCTAAGTTCTTCTAGCCTCTTCCTCTAACTTCTTCTAGCTCCATTCTTCTAAGTTCTTCTAACTCCTCTCTAGCACTTCTCTAGCTTCATTCCAGCCTCTAGCTTCTTCTCCCCTCTTTCTCTTGCTTGCACAACTCTCTTGTTTGTTATGGCAACCCTCTACAACACTCTTAAGCCCTCATTACACCTCTTTGCAACACACTTTTGGCTTTTGCAACTCTCTTCATCTCCCTCTTTGCAACTTCTTTGGTTCTTGCAGCTTCATCTCCCTTATCTCATGCTTGTGAGCATCTTGGGATTCGTCACTTCCCCTTCCAATTGCATTCTTGCTTCATGATACGGGTTTTCCTCCTCAAGCGGGGATTGCTTTTATCACCTCTCTTGTGATATGGGTTCTCCTCAAGCAGGAATTACTTTTATCACTCATACTTCGTGGTGCGGGTTCTACTCCTCGGCGGATTTTGCTTTCACCACACATTTTATCTATTTCAATTCATCTCTCTTTCTATTTGATTGTCTATGGAGGTGGGAATACCAAAATGGGGGTTTGACTGAGGCAAACCCCTATACAGCCCCAACACTTTCTCCAAATACTACACATGCAAGTTTTGAAGACATTCATTTGCTGGAGGTTTCATCACTTGCGTGGTTGTAAGCATTTCCTTTCTTCTCCTTATCTCTATCATTTCTACACTTTATTTTAGTTCTATCACTTTTTATTACTTTCATGTATTCTAGAAGTCCTTAGCAATTAGAATAGAAGTAGTCACTTTGTCATTTTTTGTGATAAAACTCGCTTTTTGGTCCATACGAGACGTCAGTGCACCTCTGAGACACCAGTGCACCGCGTTGTCGTTTGTATTTTGCGTTGTCGTCCTTTGGTCGAGAGCTTGTCAGTTTGTCCAAAAAATCTTCATGACCTACTCTTTCAGATTCTAGAACTCTCGCCATTGTTCCTTGAAGTAGTTTAGGGTAGTTTGTCCCGTGAGACAATCTAAGTAAAGAGAACTCATGAGTAGCGAATCCCCCTTCTCTACAATATATTATAAGAAATATTTATGCATTCATAAAATGGTTCTTCCACTGCAAGAATAAATGTGTTTATAATAAAACATGCATAATAGAGAAGAGTTTGAGAGAATCCATGATGGATGGTGACCAACCTTCCTTGATGTAGGAATTTGATGCATTGATGTTTTTGATACATTTGGAAGTTTATGAACCTCTCATCCTATCAAAAAGGCTAAGTTTCTTTCAGTGAAACCTTGGTTCACAAATTGAGAGATGTGCCAAAAGACTTTATATCAGTAATAGTATTAGTTCATAAACTAGGAGTCATTGATAAGTTTGGAAGTTTATGAAATCACCAAATTGTCGAAGAAAAGAATATATGAAGCCTAAGTTGGATAGTTCAAAAGTTTGAGAAATCATCAAAATGTAAAGAAGACATGCAGTTCACCAAAAAAATTCATTGATTCATGAGTTCATTGAAATGCTGACTCATCGAAACATAAAGGAGAAAAATTTATCTTCAGCAAAATCATCAATTTACCAACTTTTCAATTCGTCAAAAGAAGAAATCCTCGAAATAGGAAGTCAATTGGTGAAATCATTAGTTTGCAAACCTTTTGGTTCGTTGAAATTTGAAAAAATCATTGAAAAAGAAATTGATGAGGTGAAAGGCAGAATGGTTTGTGGAAAATGAATTCATCATAATTCAATTCCACCAAAAGAAAACTATTTTGGTGATAGTGTAAGTTCATGAACTTGTATGGACATCAAAAGAAGTTCATGGAAGTTCAATTTCACTGAAAATGATGAAGTCTTAGATGATTAAAATTCCTTGAAGGAAAAATGTTTCTTGGAGGACAATTCAGTTGTGATAGTTACAAATGGTTAAAATTCCCCAAACGTTGGTGTATAATGGTGATTCACTATTCTTACAGGAAACTCAGGAAGAGTTTGGAATTGATTGCATGCTTTAGGATTTGGAGTATAGACAATAAATATTGGAGGACAAAGTTCTTCCTAAGAACTTTAAGTTAAATTTCAAAATTTGATGTTAGTACAAATTTTCATTGAACTTGTTGAGACTGTAATTTTGGAAAACTTGATTGTAATTTAAAATATTATCGAATGTAAGTTTGAGTAATAGTTATAATATTATATTTCTATGTGAAATTATTTTTCTGGCTGCATGGTTGAGTTGTTTAACAAATCCTCAGCCACGACTGCATCAATACTCTTTGGTGTAGTCAATAGTGGCATAGTATGATGGTTAAGTTGTTGTGGTGTTCTTGCCATCAAGGTTCAAATCCTACTGGGGTGTAATTGTTGAATGTTTAAATATGATGTCCCCCATTTGTGACCTCATTGGTTCATAGCTCTGGTTCAAAAGCGTTTACCCCTTAAAATAATAATATTTTTTGGTGTAAATATTATATCATGAATTGCTATTGACCATAATACCTTAGTTAGGATTCAAATAAATAGTAGTTGGAATGCAAAGATTCCCATGATATTCATAATTGGTAATTTGATTAGTAGAGAAGGAAATGAACTAGGTTTATAATGAGACATTTAAGCATTGAAGGAATACTAACAATTTCAATAAAGGAAGGAGATGAGGTGGGGATTGTGTTTGGATTAGATTCCTTGACATCAACAATAGAAGAACACAATTGGATTAGTTAAATCATGTTGAGAAAAAAGCGAAAATACAACAATAATAAATTTTACAAGTGTGTGGAAATTAAAATTTATTTCTTTAAACAAGGATTACTATAAGACTAATTATGTGATTGCATAAATCATCAATGAAAAATAAATTGTCAAACTATGTCACCACATGATTCACATGGAGAAATTATTTTGCGAAAAAAATCCACATGAGAAAGAGGAAAAATGAGTATTAATCTTCAAATGAGAGATACATCCACATACTAACACTCTCTTCACTTTAATGATAATTATGTACTTATAAAATAATCTCATCGAAAACCATTATCTCATACTCTCGATATATAGGCACAAAGAGAGGAAAATAATATAAATGTTTTACTCAGATAATGGATACTAAAACCATGGCATCATGTAAAAAACCTATGCCAACCTTGAAGAGAATCTTCCAATCTAATATCAAACACATTGATGAATTCACATGGACATCACGTGGGCACAATAAATTATCCCTTAATATCTCATGTCCCCAAGTATAAAATTCTAAGATGGAGTGGCTAACTCATGTGGATCTCATCTTGTCATACACAATTATCTAGTCCTCAATCTTAGCACTCTAGTCCTCAATCTTAGCACCTAGAATTGGGAAATTGTATTTATCAATCCAAAAGTAAACCCTAACCATCATCGTTATGCTCCACCTTTGTTATAAATATATATGATAACTTTAATCACAATATTCTTGAGGAATCTAAATTACAAATTAAGTTTCAATTCACACTAGGAACCCAAGGACATTTTCCAAGAGTGTTTGAAATATATGAAATATACATAAGAATGTAAGATAAAAGGAGCATTAATCCTAACAATATTATTTTTCACATTATACATTGTAAATACATCTATAGGTAAAATAAATATAAGTAATTGCAAGTATCAATACCAATGGCCTTCTTGCACCATGAGAACTTATATGTGATCACTAGCTTTGTAAGCGAATTCATAACATTAGCTAGAGTGTTAATAATTTCTAATAAAATCTTTCCTTTCTCAACAATTTCTTGCACAAATTGATATTATACGTCAACATGATTGGTACAATCATGATACCTAGTATTTTTGGCTAAAAAGGAAGCATTGTGTATGTCACATGTGATTCCTTCTATGGTGGAAAAATAAATTTTGGGATTCCTTCTACTCATCCAATTCACATCACCTCCAAATAGAGAGAAAACATAACCATTATTGAACCTTCAACTATCCAAGTCACCTGCCCAATTTGCATCAACTCTTTATATTTCCAATGACTTATTTACATCATCAATACCATGATAACACAAATAGTAATCAAATTTTTCATTCAATTATCTAAAATACCCTCTTACAAAATTATAATAATTTACACTAGCATTAGACATAAACCTTCTCAAAACTCCCACTCCTTGGGCAACATCCAATCTAGTGAAAACTACTAATAGCACTAGCATAAGGCACATTAGATGTTTCGTGAAAATTATTAACATATATTAGGACACGTGTCTAAATGAATCTTGGTACCGATTGGAAATGTAATACTCACAATCATGAATACTAAACTATCAGAAAATGGTATCCATATACTCTAACTTAACCAAATATTTTTGTATAACTGATCCCCACTAATATCCATCCCAAGAATATACTTCATAGCTCCCAAGTCCTACGTGTTGAATATTCTAAAAAGTTTATTTTTGAGATCCTTAATCATTGTTGGTGTAAATAATTATTTTACCTAACTAGTTCATTAGTGGGTCTTATTTACATGTTAACTCCACTTAGGTCCTAGGGAATTTTTCTAGAATTTTTAGGTGTTATATGATCTTCTCTTATCTTATCATGGAATTTAATACTTGAGTCAGATATGCCATTTAATAATACGTTGAGTTGGTTATCACATGTTATAGGATTGAGACACATGTTATAATTTTGTCTAATCCTATCTTTCACCTTATCCATATAAGCAAGACTCTTGTACACTTTGTATCCTATATCTCATAGATCTTAATATCAAGCAAGCTAATTTCTTGTATACTCTCTCAGGTGGAAGGTTGTGTTATTTTTGCAAGTGGTCTTGAGTGTTGAGCTAATATTCAACTCCTATATGGTATCAAATCCATGGCCATGCAAAGCCCTTCACAAATATGAGGGTAGAGCTATTGATAGATGATAGATCTTGCTTTATTTTAGTAAAGTTGAGTAATATGCTAATTTCTTGCACTATATGATGATCTAGAGAATACAAAAAACTTAAATGAACACAAAATTTGGGGGTTTCCTCTTTGTGGGTATCTATTTTAAGTTGATTTTGAAGCTTGTTGGTGCAAATTTGAGCTCAACATTGAGTTTAGGGAGTCAAAGAAAGTTGGTATTTCCTTTCATTTTATCCAAATCAAACTTGTGAAGTCAAATCTACAAGGGTTTGAAGTTGAGAAATGGTTGCCAAATTCATGAGATAGCTAATCTTCTTAATAATTTTGGGCCAAAACAAACCCTACCATCGTGTCTAGAAGGCTCAAAAACCTTAATATTGACTATCAAATTGTCAAAATTAGAGACTTTTGCCCAATGTCCTCAAAGGATTTTTTGTTGTATCATCACCATTATTCTATTCTATATAGATTTTTACAAATTTGTACGATCTGATGGTGTCACTGTGCAATCACAGGTATGGGTCACAAAGCATCTTTAGTGAAATATTCACAAAAGTGTGTCATTGTTGTAATCCCCCCATCAAGTATGCAAACTATACAATTTCATCAAACGGTAAATTATTTTTTATTATTTATTTTTTATTAATAAAAAATCACATAAAATATTATTATTTTTGGCATTTATTTTTTTGGTGTTGAAGCACACTAAGTTGTCACCCCCAAACACATTGCCAACACCCAAGGCTTCACCCAGTGGGTAGTATGTGGAGCCCACCGCCTAACCTCTGCCAATGGGCCACTAAGTCGAGTGGCATTGCCCAGAAGTATTGCCAATCAAGCAACATATTTTTTTAAACACTTTTCCAGCCCTACGGTCACATGGAGGACCACATTTTAAGTTCTCAAGAGCTAAGATTTGACCCCTAGTCCCTAATTGTGTAGTTTTTTCAAGGGCCATAACTTTTCGTCAGGATATCAAAAATTTTGGAAACAAGACATTAACATAAAACTGGTTTTAAGCACTTCACAGTGGTGCTAGTCATTTTACCATATTTTTTTGCAAGTGCAATTTATTACTACTTGAAGTTAGATTTCCCTTTTGGACCTTTGAGCTCATAACTTTTTTCCTAGATCTTTTTTCTTGAATTTTTTGGCATCAAAAAGGTATTGAGGAGCTCTATCGTTGTGCACATGCAATTTTTCTAGTTTCAACCCCAAGTATATTTTATTCAGTATTTTTCATATTTAGCATTATGGATGATTAATTGGATAACCTGACTATTGGAGAGGTTTTATCTTTATGGGAAGACTTCATTTATAGTATTTTTCATGTTTGGTAGTTTCTAATTATTGTTGAAGGTTTTAGTCTTTATAATTTTGGAGATTTATCTTGGTCATTATGGGTTTTTTATTTCATTCTTCTTTGATTATGTTGAAAATGGGAGCTATAAACAATGGAGAGATGAAATCATAAAACATCTCTATTGGCTTCATATGTTGCCACATTTGTATGGTCTTGTTCGCCCTCTAGGTACTACTAGTAATAAAGTTTCTTGGAATTGCAAAAGGGATCATGTCTTAGGATTTATTTTTATGCATGTTGATGATGACATTTTTAATGATATTGTTCATTTTGAGTGTCCTCATGCTTTTTGGATTAAAATTTGGGAGATATATGGAGATCTTGATACTTAGCCATTCCTAGACAACCCTATTTCAAACTATCTTGTGCCTCTTCATATTTCAGATAGGATAACTTATGACTATGATACTACTCAAAAGTTTAATTATTTGGATTACTTTGAATCTTCAAAAGATGAGGACAAGGTTTCTTTAGATGCTCCTTCTTCTCCTTCAGAAATAATTATTGTACCTTCACCTTCATTGATTCTTTGTACAGAGTCATTGATTGAGGCTCCCATCCTTCCTATTCAACACGATGACTTTGGTTCTTCAAGTTTGGCTTTGTGGGATGATTTATTGATAGGTATTTTAGACTTTTTTGTGGAATCTCACATTTCAGATTTGGAGATCACATTTGATGGGTCATCTCTCCTCTTTGATGATGGTCGTTGCACTACTATTGGCAAACCATATTTGTCTTTGGAGATTGTTCAACATCAATTTCCACATAGTCCTAGTTTGTCACCTTCTTCATTGATTAGGCATGTACCAGATTTGATTGTGCCATCTTCATATTCAATGGAAAAGGAGACACAAGTAGATTTGAAAGAAATCATCATACATATTTATGCTTCTTCCTTTCAATTCCTATCTATAATGGGAAGCATTCCTATATTTGTACTTGGTTCTGTTTCTTCCAAAAGGGAGATAAGTTTTTTTTCGACATTGGATCAGATTTTTTCTTCAAACACTTACCATTTATGTAGGATATTATATATTATGGGGGGCTACATAGTCTCTCTATTCCCCTCTTATGGGGGGCTATCGATTGTATCTCTATGATGGATGTAGTCATTTGGGGGTATTGATTATTCCTCCATACACCACTCATTTCATCATCTATACATAATTAATTTTTACATTTTCTCTTTTGGAGAGGGTATTTTTCCCATCTTATTTTTCTCCTTTTCTTCATTTGTGAGAGATCATTTGTAAATGGGTACCTAACATGGCCTTGTAATTGGGACCCATCTTTGTATCCTTCCATATTTTCATAATAATCTACTCCCTAAGCTACACTTAAGAGGGGGTGTTGGTGTAAATATTTATTTTACCTAACTAGTTCATTAGTGAGTGATTTTTACATGTTAAGTGCACTTAGATCCTAGGGAATATTTCTATAAATATTAGGTGTCATGATTTTATTTTATCTTATCGTGGCATTTAATACTAGAGTCATAGCTCGTTTAATAATAAGTTGAGTTAGTTGTCACATGTTATAAGATTGAGACACATGTCAGAATCTTGTATAATCCTATCTTTCACCTTGTATATATAAGAAAAGCTCTTTTGTATCATATATCTCAAGATCTTAATATCAATCAAGCTCATTTATTACATACTCTCTGGTGGAAGGTTTTCAATATTTTTGCAAGTGGTATTAGGTGTTGAGCTAATATTCAACTCTACAATCATAACCTTTCTATTAAAAATAAATAAAATATCATCCACATACAAGAAAATTATTAGAATATAGCCATCAATAATATTAATATAAACATAATGATCTTCCTCACTCATAAAAAAACTCAATTTCAATGCAAAGGCATCAAAATTTTAGAACCACATCATAGGTTATTATTTTATACTATACAATGATTTTTTCAACCTATAAACCAATTGTTAATTTTATTTTAGTGTAAAACCATTAGGTTCTCACATATAAATCTCCTCTTTAAGATACCCATTCAAGAAAACAATTTTAACATATATTTTCTCAATCTCAAAATCAGAAGCTACAACAATATAAAAAGAATCTAATAGACGAAAACTTACTAATAGGAGATAAATTTTCAATAAAATCATCTCCCTATCTCTAGGAATATCCCTTGGTCACCAATTTGGCCTTGTACTTTTCTAATTGACCATATTAACCAAATTTATTTTCATATGTACACACATGTAACCAATGAGCTTTCTTCTCTTGAACAAAATAATAAGATACTAAGAATCACAATTGTCTAATGTCATTGTCTCCTCTTCCATGGCCTACTTCCAAGAATCATTATCCTCTTAAAAGATAGCCTGCCTAAAATATCTAGGTTCATCATTAGTACTAAACCACAAAAAAACACAATAAAAATATAGTGGGCTATACCTACCAACTAAATTTTATTATCTTATAGACCTCCTCAAAGTAGTATTAATGGGCTCTACATGTTCTTCTATCTTCTCATATTTCACATCATCTAAACTCTCATTTGAATCCTCTTTCACTTATCCATCTTCTAATCCATCTAACTCTTCTTCCACATGTGCCTCTTCTTGCTTTTTTTTTTTGGTTTGAAGTGAACTGTTTTAGTTCTTTCTTTTTCTTTTGGTTCTTCTTCACTTGAAAAGTCTCTAAACTCCTTGAAAATAAAATCTCTCAAAAAAGTTATTTTCTAGGTTAGATAATTCCAAAAATTATAACCTTTACCATTCTCATTGTAACCAATAAAGATCTATTTCTATTATTTTGGATTAGATTTATATAATTTTTCCTTAGGCACTTGAACATAAGCCTCACAAATAAACATCCTTAAATGTGAAACTAAATACTTTTTACCTATCCACACTTCATAAGTGGTGTTACTAACAAGAGTGCAAGAAGGAGATCAATTAAGTAAATGACAAGTACTACTCACAACCTCTACCCAAAAGTATTGATCTAGCTACACATTGCTTAGCATACTTCTAACCATTTCCATTAAGGTTCAGTTCACCCTTTGTACTGCCATATTTTCTTAGGGTGTATAAGGTATATTATTCTTCTAAACAATATCTGCATGTTAATAAAATTCATCAAATTCCTTAGAACAATATTCCCCACCATTGTTAAATCTCAGCTCCCTTATCTTATAATTTATTTTCTTTAAACTAAGGCTTTAAATTCCTTAAATGTAGTGAAAACTTCAAATTTAGAACACAAAATAAACCTAGGTGTATCTAGAGACATCATCAATGAATGTAACATAATAATGACATTTTCTCATAGAACTAATATCCACTAGACCAAACACATATAAATGAATAATTTATAATAATCTCTTAGCTATGTTGCTTCCAATAGGAAATGAATATCTATTCTATTTTCCAAATACACAATGCTCATAAAAATCATCTTTATCAATAGAGTAATTAGAAAAATTATCAAATATTTTTTTATTAGTAATGGTCTTAAGACCTTTTCACTTATGTGGCTCAAATGTTGGTGCCACAACATTCATGTGTTTCAAGATCCAATTACATTGGTAAAATTGCAAAAATGGAGGCACTCATCCTAAACAAAGTTCCAATCAAAGATCTTCTAGTAATCACCAAGTCCCTCTTCAACCTACAACTAGACTAGTGTCAAAAGTCATATACACTCTAGAATCATTTAACTTGGATGAAGAAACTAAATACATCACAAGGCTTGGAATATGCAAAAAATGATCAAGATTTTTAACCCTTCCATGATTGAAACACAACTATGCATTTCCCTTACCAACAATCTACTTAGTACTATTATCTCCAATGAAAAACTCTCTTCCATCATAAGTTTTATATTTAGAAAACTACTCCTTGTGAGTAGCCATATAGTAGGATCAACTTGAATCAATAATCCAAGCATCATCATTAATAGTGTGAGTATAAATAAATAATATTTTTCATCATCATCAAAGAACTTTTATATTGAGGAATCTAAATTTTTTTCTTCTTTCAATATTTATTCTTTACATGTCCCCTTTTTCCATAGTTCCAACACTTACTCTACTCTTCCCTAGGGTTTTATAACATCCTTCAGAATTAGATCTATCCTTCTTCTTGTCCCCTTTAGGCCCTCATTTTTCTTTGGACCTTCCTTGTACATGTAAAGCATCTTTCAATCCTTCATGAATTTTCTTCTCATTTATTCTAAAAGAAGAGTACCAATAAGATTGTCCATTTTTATTTTGTACCACTATCACTAATGAAAATGATTATATGTTCTCAAGTATTAAGTAAAGAGACAAGTAATAAGATGCATTTATCTTCTTTGTTACATCTCATTTTTTATCCCTCTAGATTATGCTATATTTTGATCTATGTTATGATTTTGATGTAAAAAATAAAAATAAAAAATAAATTCATGTTATAATGATTATTTAGCTTTCTATTAGTTTAATATTGCTTCAAGAAAAATATATATGTGAAGTTGACTATCTTGATATTTTAATAAATTATTTATATTATGACTTAGTGATATGATTTTTCAAACTAACTACCTTGTTGTTTTGATGAGGTGGATGTAGGAGATAGTTTTCCCCTCTTGGATGAGGAGGGAGACTATCACCAAAGGGAGGGAAGAAAATCCAAAAGAAAATCTAGGATCACCATGAAACGAAGAACACACACACACTATTTAATGTTTGGTTGCAATGAATATGGATGTTTGCCTTAAGTCTTTGATTGTTGTGTATTTGACTAACTTGTATTTTGAGTCACAAGATCATGAAATACTATATAAACTAATCCTTCATAATTGTTGTCTAATGTGTATGTTTTTGTCAAAATATTATCTTAAAAAGTAAGTGTGATTTTTTTTTTGAAAAAAAAACATATTCTTATCATGCGAGAAAAATATATTTTCTTAGTTGGATCTATATTTATTTATACAAGTATATAAATGAGAATATATATATTCTGCTTTGAGAATATATTTATCTCAATTCAAGATAATTGTTAAAAATGTAAATAATTCTAAACATACTCAAATATATGATAAATGTATATATACATATACATAAATATATATCTATATGTATACGTATGTATGTATGCATTTATATATGTGTGTGTGTGTGTATGTATGTATGTATGTATGTATGTATGTATGTATGTATATGTGTGTGTTTGTGTGTATATGTGTGTATCTATATACATATAAATATACATATACATACACATACATGTACATATACATATACATACATGTATATGTATGTGTATTTATATGTATATATGTATACACATGTATACCTATACCTATATATACATATATAAGTATATATATATGTATATGTATATATATATGTATATATGTATCTATATATACATATATACATATATACATACATATACATACAAATATATGTGTGTACAACATATACATACACATTTACATATATATAGCTATACATACATATATGTATGCATGTATGTATGTATGTATATGTATGTATATATCTATATATACATATGTATGTATGTATGTATTTTATAGGAAAAGTGAACCTAGTGTTTAACTAGGATTAAATACTTTTCACTTACAAAACATTAGAAGTCAGATCGATAAGGGTATGAGATTAACTTGCAACCTAAAAAGATGAGTCAATCAACCTTGGATCTGAACTTTTTGGGGTTTGAAATGTGTTTTTGATTAAATGAAATAATGCAACTAGTTAAATTACATGAAAATGCAACATTCTATCATGAATTATGGCAAACTGGAAATTGACAGATAAATTAGGGTTCCAAAAAAGTAAAAGGCAGACACAGAGGTATCAAACCTATGAATTTGAGGAAAATTTTGCTAGAAAAGGGCACCCAGGGTACCTTGACTGGAGATCTGAAACGAAAATATGCGTTTACGGTCCTTAGGTACCCTATCTAAGGCTTCTTCCTTTTGGATCTTATGGTTATATCTTCGTCTATTGTTGAGATAATTGAGTTTTTGTATCTTGTCAAGTCATAGGGCTTGAATGCATAAATGAGAAAATTAACTTCAATCTTCTTCCAATATTCTTTAGATTTGAAACCTACACACATAAAGGGAGAGAAAGGGTTGTGCCATATAGTGGCTTGTCTCGGTCAAACCCCATGTTGGTATTTTTACCTCCACAATAGAAAAATTGATGACAAAGAGAGCTTATCCTTTTGAGAGATAGAAGCTAAATGATAATGGAGTAGTGAATCAACAACTTGTTGCAACTCACCACTCATATTGAATCTCCTTGAAGGACTAAAGTCATACACATCACCTCAAGGCTTGATTCAATTTGGCTTGACTTGATTTGAAGACCTATAAATATTAGTACACAAAAAAAATGTATGCATAAACATGAACAAACTCACATAAAACTTGACATGATGCTTTGATGATGAAATGTTGCAAAAATTCTGTAAATTCTGCTATTGACTGCTCTTGACTAATTTTAGGATCTTCAATTTACCCAAAAATTCCTCTTAGGATTAAAATGGTGAGAATAATATGTATTTATATGCAATTAATCTAATTTCCCAAAAATTAAATCCCAATAGCCAATATTTAGGATTTGAAATTCAAATAATAAATTACCAACTCTGACATATTGAAATTTGGGGCCAAATTAAGAGGGCAAGGGTGCCTAGGGCACCCTTGTCCAAACCCACTTTTTTGGGATCTAAAAATCCAAGGGAAAAATATTAAATGCATGCTTTGGTTTTTCACATTGGGTTGTTCAATAAATGTTTAAAATGTGCTATGGAATGCATAATTTAGGAAATTAGGTGCATAATTATGTCTGAGCACATAGGAGGGAGAAAAATCTAGTGTGAAATCTTCAAGGGTGACAATTTACGATACTACAATATGTATCTATATATAGACATACATACATATGCATACGTAGATGTATATATGGATACATACATATACATACATACATACATATATATGCATATATATGTATGTATAGATAGATAAATACAATATATACATCTATGTATACATACGCATATACCTATATATACATATATATGTAAGTATGTGTATGTATCTATGTATACATCTATATATACATATACATATAGATATATATGTATGTATATGTGTGTGTATATATATATAACTATATATACGTATACATATACACATATATATACACATATATACATATATATATATATATACATATATGTATGTATATATATGTATTCAAAGGATTGTAATTACATGCCTATTGATATCAAAGAGTGGCATTAATTGATGGTACTTGGAATCTAGAAGAAGCTCAAAATAATTGTTTTAACTCTAAGTGGAGTCTCACATTCATTAATGAACTTTAATAGATGAAGTATCACTCTTTGAGGTGGTGTTAATTGAAGTCAATCAAAAAGTTATTGCTAGTTTTATGGGCTAAAATTCAAGGAGGTGGATTCAATGTAAATAAAGAGAAGTAGAGAAAAGCAAGTGGTTACATCGAAAGAAAGAGTTTTTGGGAAAAAGAGCAAAGGAGAGATCAAATCATTAGAGAATTGATTTTTTTTTCTTCTAATAAGGAATAGGTGTAATAAATACTTAATTTAATTTAAGATGTTTATTGGGCTTGAAACATTTTGAGAATTAAATAAGTTTTAGTTTTTTGGAAAAGAAAATTTGAAGGAATCCCTATCACTTTGCATTCTCGTTTGTTACAAAAGACTCATTATGGGTTATGAAGGTCAGTTAAATGTCATTAATGGTTTACTAATGTAATAGCCTTGTCAAGGAATTTTTATTCCAATCTTTTAGTGAGAGCCTCTATCATTTTAAACTCATACTTTGTTTAGTATGTGATTAAGCTCATCAAGTTTTTAGGTATTGTTTCATTTTTATATTGTTAGCCTTCATGGGCTACGACTTATCAATGATAAGCCCTTATATTGTTGGCTTATTCAATTAGAAAGTTATTTTCTGTTTATTTTGATATTTTCAACCTTCATGGCCAGTATTTTATCACCGTTAAACCCTTATAATGTTGGTTTACTGGGTTAGGGATATATCTATGTTTCACTTTGTTATTGTTGGTTTATTTCTATTAGAGGTTTATCTATGTTAACCATTGGCTTTTGGCCATAGTTTTATAAATGGAATTCCCCTACTAATGCTAACCATTTAAAGGTTAGATAATTATCCTTGTAAGGACTACTTTGTCAATCTCATAAGTTGGAATTATGTAGATATATGAGTCTAAAAATCTATTAACCTTTCAATATATGGCTTATATCTTATCAACTACGGTATCTTAATTTAAATAAGACTATGTGGGTATAATATGTATAGGCCTCTATATTATGGTCGAAGAAGTTTCTCTTTTGCTTAAACCCTACTCAGTTTATATGAGGAAGAATTGAGGGAGTCTTCAAAATTGCATTTTTTGGTTTATCTTGTGTTCGATTAAGTCTCCATTGTAAATATATTTTATTGTTTACATTATGGTTGATTTAATAATTATTTTAAATGCTTTCAGTGGTATTCAATGAGATAATACAAGTCATTAATTTTTTACCATTTTTTGATGGCATGCAATGTGATCAAATAGACTATTATTATTACTTGTGTTTTGTGAAATATTCTATGACCAAATAGGTCAATGTTATCCCTCCATTTATTGTATTTTATAATCAATTAGAACTACATTTTAAAACCTCAGAATTTGAAAATAAAGGATTCATAAGTTAGAGATATGTCAAATTATATCTTATATTTTGATGTTTGAACAATAGACTTTGTGGTTGAGTTTGACTATGCATATTTTGTTGGTTCTATGTGGACTAGATTTGGTTGAGTAAGTTATATTATTTTTCATATGTTGTAATATCAAATAAACTTATTTAATGATGACACATGAAGAAAAGATAGTATAATTACTCACATGAGTACCTATGTATACATATATGATAATATAAGTACCATTCTTGTGTTTCACTATGATCCTTAGCCCAAATTTCTATTCCAAGCCAAATCCACTAAACATAATACTAGACTTTTTCATCAATTTTATGTTCATTATTTCTACAACTCTATTCTACTATGGAGAATATGGACTTGTCTTCTATCTTTTAATATCACAATCTTTACAAAATCTATTAAAATCATTAGAGACAAAATTACTATCATTGTTAGTCCTCAAAACCCCATAATATACACTTCTTCAAAATGACTAAAAAATTTTGATATATTTTTTATAAAAGCCCCATAAATGAAACATATTATGTGGATTTTACAATCAAAGAAACATCAATAGGACCAAACATATAAAAATGAATAAGATCTAAGATACCACAATATTTATGCAAACTCAAGAAAAAAGTGGTCTTATTTACCATAAATGAACATCTCATAGAAATAAAACTCAAAATTCCAATATTTCAAACCTTCATCAATATTTTTATTCTTCAAAGTTTATAGAACCCTTTTTCCTATGTGGTCTAATTTATGGTCCATAACATAGTCTTTTTTTCAAGTAACATGGACTTAGTAGAAATAGCACTCTTGGTACCTTGAAACCATGACCATCCATTGAAGAGGATACTATCTCATTACCTAATCAAGTAGTCACATATTTAATTTTCATAGCACTATTATGCTTAATAGTGCATACATAAAGATAAAATAAAGTTCCAAGTGGGCGTGTGTATAAATATGGGGGACACAAAAGTGGCCACAACCACTTTTTGGTCCATCTATGACATAACATGAGCATGTTATAATACACTTGAATTTTGTTTGAAATAAAATTAGACTTCCAAAGAGGTCAAGTTCATTTAAACTTGGCCTCTCACCTTTGCAACAACGAACCATGAGTGAGAAAAAACATGCACACATTCTTGGATCAATCAATTTACTGTCAAAATATGGTCATGACATTCATGAGGTTGAGGAGGTTGGTTTTGATAGTTTTTTAGTGTAAGAAATAAATCAAATAACAATTAAGGATTTTTTTTATTCAATAATGTTTAATTTTCATGAATTGAAAATCCCTCACCAATTCATGAAAACCCTTATGAAGAACATAAAAGCCAAACCCTCAACATAGTCCTCCAAAAATTTCTCAACATCCTCCTAAAATGAAAGAAAACCTAATAGGTCAAATTTAAAACAATGAAAAAGAACTCCAAACATTGATTGATAGGTTGAGAAATTCTAGTGGAACTAGTTCCCATCGATCAACCCTCACCACTTCATTGAAATCTATCATCTCTTTTATATATATATATATATTGTGAATGGCCAAATTAACATGTGATCAAATAAGAGGGAGGAAGAATGCACATTTTATGCTAGCAAGTTATCCTAAAAACAAGTAAAAGAAAAGAAAATATTGAGACATGATTTGTGTGTGTTGTTCATTGATCCATAAACTAATTCACCTCTACACAATAGTTGCAAGATGTTCCATATCCATTAGTGCCAACACCAAGGAATACTATTTTTTTTTGAGAGAGGTGGTGGAAATTTTTTTACCATCCTCTATGCAACAATAATGAAGTCCCACAATATTTTTTGAGGAAACTTTATTGTGAGTTTTTCCTTGATAACATCCCAAACTACTTTGGCATATGTGAGTTTTAAGGCAAAGATGGGGGCTATGCATGGGATAGAACTCTTGATAAGGCTGGGCACTAAAACCCCCATGCTAGGCCAAATATTAAGCATGTAATGATCTATTTTGTTGAAGGAGAGTGTTGGGTTGGATCCTCAGTCTATCTATCGTCACGTCACCAAACCTGATCCTTGATCCCCTGAGTTAGTGGCATGGACTAACACATCGTGGATCCATTAACTCTGGCAGTTGTATCAGACATTAACAGGTCAATCTTTTGGTGCAATGACAACTATGGGCCAAAAATTGGTATCAGAGCCAAAGGTGTCAAGTTCGAATCCCCTGAGGTAACGTTGAGGGGGAGTTTGTTGGTAGATGGTCAAAACTCCCCTTAAGATTCGTGACATGGACTAACCACCTCCCATGGATCCATTAACTCTGGCAGATGTATCGAACATTAATAGGTTAATCTTTTGGTGCAATGACAACTATGGGCCAACAAAACCTTGTTATAAGACAATAGACCTTTAGCACAGGGTGAGGCTCCTAGGTCTTGACGTTCACCTCACCTTTTATAAAACTATGGGTCTACAATTATGGATCTGAGGATGCTCGAGATGCACATGGGAATCCAATGGACACATCCATATTAGACGATATGGTGTTCACAAATGACTTACTAGATATGACATTTTCCATTGATAGATAGGTAAATTTGAATAAGGTTCAATGAAATTTATTATATTTCCTTTTGAAAAGAAATATTAACTATATTCATCTATGATAATTAAAAATTAATCTAAATTGATTGTAATAAATTTTAGGGCTAGTGTTCATCCTATGTATGCCATCCCTTCAACTCTTGATCATATAACCATGTTGAGTCGACAAATATGTACTTAGTAAAGAAATTATGAATATAATACATATAAACATTTTTATCTTATATGAGTAGCAATGTTAAAATTCAATTGGATGGTGAACATGTGGATGTTGGATCGTTGAGATCAAGACCTATTGGTGGGAGTGGTCATAGAACTTTTAGTGAGTTAATATTGACTAGTTTTAATCATTATGTATAGGGGAAAAAGATGAGATTATACATATCCTTCCATAGATTGGTATGCAAAATTTATTTTTTGTTTTCTTAAAAATATTTAACATGCAAAATAGGATGCTTAAAAAAGGTTTCTAGAATATGGAGAAATTTGTGTTTAGGGTGGTTCCTTGGAATCTAGATTTTACTCCATGTAAGGTTTTGGTTAGGTTTATTCATAGGTGGGTTGAAATAAATCATATCCCACCTCAATTACGGTCCCTTTTTCCATGCCCTAAGATCTATGGGGTAGGTTCTCTAAGTTGAAAATGCAAGAGATACTTCATTGCATATGAATGCTAGAGTTTTGATTGATATCAACCTTGAAAACCTTATTATTAAAGTATTTTTTTCAAATTGGAAATAAGAATATTCAATTGATAAGTAGGTATTTTTCCCGGCCGAGGCTTAACCTTAGAAAACTCCACGGTTAAAGCGGCGCAGCTGGAAGCGTCTTGGGATGGGTGACCTCCGGACGGACCCGTGCTTCACCTACTGCATCACCTAGATACAATGAGTGCTAAGTGGACCATTCAATATCATGAGAGATGGGTTCTTGTTGACCACTACTCTTGAAACATGGAGTCAATAGTTTGACTTGAAACTACGGTTGAATCGATAGCGTATAATAAGAATATTCAATGTCAAGAGATTAACATTATAAAAGGGATTAATACCATTTTTTATGTAAATGTGATAGACATCGTATAAGGGAGTTCCCTAGGGTTTTTAAGAATCCTAATAACCCTATAGATGGAAAAACTTACCCAAAATCTAGAGGAAAATAAAACTTAATTAGAATCCTAATAAGAAAAAATTTAGATCTAAAAAGGTTGTAGGAATGGAAGAAATCCCATTCAAAAATATTAGCTCTTCCCTACTTCCAAAATAAGCCACATTTCTTACCTATCCTTCTTTGCTCAATAAAGATTATGAAAAGTATATAAATGGATAACTTCATAGTATGGGGATTGGAAACAATAGTTGAAAGCTGCAATGAAATATGTTGGGATTACCATAGATTACCAAGGCATCCAAACCTTATAGGAGGATAATAATTCTTCGTAAGTTAAATAAAGCTGGACTTTATTTATAGGAGGTACTAAAATATAAAATGTTATTGCCAAAAACCCATTTAGACACATAGAAAACATACTTTTGATATAAAGGATATTGAAGGAATAGAGAAATGAGGAATTGTAATAAATGAGATTGCCAATGATCCTAGGAATTGAAAGCCTATTGATTTTCCAAATAATCCTAAATGGGGAAAATGGGAAGGAAGATAAAATCTTTAGTTGTCTTGAAATGTTGTATACAGGTTTAAGGTCCTATCCTTCACCTTCTACCAAATGAATATAAATTATATCAGTTGGAATGCCAAGGGTTTGAAATCCCCTACCAAGAAATATGTTATAAGAGCTATGTGTAATTCTAAGAATGGTCTTGAATTTTTAATACTTTAGGAAGTGAAAACACTGGATTTAGTTTGGAAAGTTCTCTAATCCAAAGAAAAATTAATAAGCCTTTTTTCTCTAAGCATGATAGAAAGAAAGGAAATATTTCTATCCTTGTCAAGGAAATAAACTATATCCTTGCATCAAAGAATTTAGTTTTTCTCCCTATAAATAGGTCATATGGGTAATCTTTGACATTAATAATATGAGTTTTTGACATTACTTCAATGTATTCTCCAAATGACTGTATGTAGATAAGTGAACTCTAAAAATGGCTTACCATTAATATTCCCAAAGTTTCATGGATAGTTGGGGGCATTTCAATATAGTAGAGCACAAAGAGGACAAGTGAGAAGGTAACACTCTATCATGGAAATGTAATGAATTTTTTTCTTATGAAAAATGCAAAAGAAACCTTAATATAATGAACCATTTGGAGAAAATCCAAAAACAATAGTAAGGGCATATGGTATACGTAGTGTAATAACCAAAAATGATGAAAATGGCTCTACTTTGATCTTGAAAAATTCTACATAGATTAGTATTCTTTTTAATCTTATAATAGTAAATAAATTAGTCCTGTAAGGTTTCTCCCCTATATTATGGACACTATTGTTGAATTCTTATTCATGTTTCAAGGAGGTTCCTCTTATAATAGAGAATATAAGGGCTATACAAATTGAATACATATCTTCCACCTGATAGAGACTAAAAAAATTATATTCACAATTTAGAAATCTTAATAAAATAATGGTGTTCAAAATAACAATGCATCTAGCAACTCTATAGACAAAAACACTAATTAACGATAACTAGCAATATATTATTTTACCACATGTCCAAGAATTTAACTAATTTGTGGCACCAAATGTAGTCATCATTATATTATCTCATTCACTTGACAGCATCAAAGTAGTGACTCACATTACAATTGTCTATTACAAGGGCTTGACCTTAATTTATTTTAGTTACATGGACTCATGATCAAATCTCATAGAATAATACCCATACCAACTAGCCATTATATATAAACTCTCTTTCCTTCATTGTGCATTGACTTTTTCATTGAGAAAATAATAGAGAAATAAAAGTAAAATTTTCATATATATTATAATGACATTGATAACTATTACAAAAAAATACTATTATTTTTTATATATAAAAGATAAAATAAAAAAAATCACTAAAAATACTATAACATTTTTTATAGTTTAATTATTATTACAATTTAAACAATCTACAAAAATATTTCATGCATCCAATTCTTTCAACAATGGAAAATTATAAGGTAAATATTTACCCCCATATAACACTTATTCATTATTCTTAATTATTCCCTCCACCCTTTATATGAAAATAGAAGAGTTAAAAAATAGAATAAAATATAAAATTTTAATACCCATAGGACCAAGTTACCCTAGAAAATATCAAACCTTGTCATTTTACTTATAAAAAGTGATGATTTGTTGATCAGATATATTATGTGGGAGCTTTTAGTAAGAGAAGTGTCTCGTGCTTGAAGACTCCCTACCAAGAAAGCTACCAGCCCCAATACTTTGTTTTAAAATTCTCAAATATCACCCTATTCAATTTGATATTTTTTTTGTCATGCTTTTAATTTTCTATTGCCACTTTCACCTATAAAGTTGTCTCACATTGGATTTCTTTAATTGCCAAATTTTCAGTCAATTAGAGTTACAAATGCATTGAACTTGGGACCAAATAATATTACTAAGATCCAATTAGATTGTATTTTTTTATCAAATTATATAAATTCTATCTTACTACCTATGACATGCTCAGACAACCTTACCCTTAAAAAAAATAGGCATGTTGATGATGCATCAATGTGACCTTAGTAGATGCTACTGCCATCTTGTAGGGCTAACCTTAACCATTTATTTTTTCCCTAATCTTCTATATATTTCATCTCAAGGCTTTTTAAACTCTTATTCAAGACTATTGATTATGTTAAACATGATTGATATGTGATTTTTGTAGTGTCTATTTTATATTTATTCTAGTTTCACTAGATATGTAGTTTTTGTGTGAGGTGGCATTTGGAGCATTGAATGCTTCTAATTCCAAAATAAATAAGAGATGATTGACTTCCTTTAAAATTTTCCTATATTTCAGATCTATGAAATATGAAGGAAGCCATTCTAAAGCCTGCACAGTTTCTTCTTTAGAAGAGGCATAAAAAACTCTAGCCACACCTTGGTTGAGTTTATATTATCCCTTTAATTCTCTTGAGCTTCATATTTTAAAGTTTAAATTTTCCCCCTTCTTTCTAAGGCCACCTCTTTCAATACTTAGCTAACATCTTTTAAACTTTTGAAAAATTAGGAATTTTCATTTTGTGCTTGCTTGGGTGGGGTTTGAAGGTTGCAACTAGAGAGTGTTTGTTTCTCTTTCATAACAAGGTTCATAATTTAAAAAGGCTTCAATATCATTGTAGGGATTTACTCTATCTTAGATGCTCGCCTTATCAAGTTTGAAGCTCATGGTGAATATTGGTTGGGTGTTGTGTTTAAAGCAAGACAAACAAGTAAAATACCCTCATGTAGGTAGATAATTTTAATCTAATGCAAGAGTTTGGATGCTTGCATAGTGATGTGTTTTGAACTTGACGTGTTTGGTATGAGGCTCTAGTAGAGATAAATTAGAGGGCGATACACAAAAATAATGAATTCCATAACCTAATATGGAGAGATATTAGGAAAACCAAATAATAAAAGTTAAGATATAAGAATAAGAGGAATACCATTGCAAAGATGAAAGATACCAACAAAGTATAAAGGTAAGGTTTAACAAATATCAATACTGACGTGCATATGAGAGTCCCATAGTTAGTTTGAAGGGTCTATATCCCATGTCTAGTACTTGTTGGTCCTTGCACCCACACCCCATTTTGTTTTCAAGAAAAGTGGGGACCCCCCTTTCTTTTATTTTCCTTTTCCTCTTTGTTTTTCCTCTTCCCTTTCCTCCCTTTTTTTCTTCCTTCCCCTCTTCTTTCTCCCCTTTGTTTTTTTGCTTTTTGGGTGTTTCGAGCTTTTCAAGAATGGCATGCCATCATTGTTAGGTCCGATCCTCGACATATTTTTTTGTCATTGTTCTCCATTTCATAGTTTCCACCAACGATGTTCTTGTGGTCAGAATGCTTGTGTCATGACATTCCTAACTCCTGAATCTCGATGGTGGCAGTGTCTTGTCATCTCAATTTTTGTACTTGTTAGTGTATTCAATTATGTATCTGCACATTTATTGAGCATTAATGCATCATGTTGAGTGGTTTAAAGGGAGAGAGTGCATGACTTAATTGTCATTTGTGCATGTCAAGTTTGTGTATTCGTGAGATCTGAAAATTCCCAAAAACCCTCCCTTGCTCTTGCGTGTTTATTTTTTCCTTTTGCTTCCTCGAAATGCTTCTAGGTAAGCTCAAAACCTAGTAGATTTTCCTTTTTTTGTCTTTCCTTATTCTTGCATGGTCTTTTCATCATTTCAATTTTACCGAGTCTTTGTCTTCATTTTTTATTGTGTTTTCATCATTTTTCATTTTTTTGTTTCTTATATTTGTTTTCTTTTTTGTCGACCCTTCAAATCATGTTTTCCCCAAGCACTCCAATTGATGATGTTTATGATGTCATCCTATTGGGATCCAGGTTTCCTTTCAAACATTGTATTGGAAAGAAGGATGGCATGTTCCTGATAATGACTTTTTTCCTTAGGGTTCTCATAAGTTTGGCTTAGATTTTGAATGCCAAGCATCAATAATACTTATTAAAAGATCATTCAATAAACCTCAAGTGATAAACCTACCACCTGATATCTAATCAATAATGCCTTTGAAGGATTAGAGTGAACAATTTTGGATGTTAGACATCGGGGATATCATTTAACCTTTATCTAAAACTTTAGGTGAGAAAAATAACTCGAAGGTCTGACTCTCGAGATCCAAAGACCTTTATGCTTTGTTAAGAGCCTCTCCTCATTGTTGGAAATTGGAATTAGGTATTTCTTAACATCAAAGAAGATTCAAAATAAAATCAAATGATCTTTCCAATCTTTGATCCTTAGAGAAAAATGATAACACAAACTTTTTTGAATTTTTGAGAACTAGGTGTTGAGACTTTGTCTAGGATCAAGACCTGACACCCGCAAACCAGAATCTTACTTAAGTAAGGAGTAAAAGGTCTTTCATTATAATACTACTTAAAATGGATTATCTTCAAAGCCTAATAAGGGGTGTTGATCCATTCCTTTCAATTATTTCTTTCAATGTTCCAATGGATGGTGTTTTCATATGTAGGTAACATGCCAAAGGAAGGTGCCAAAATGAAGTACTAATACAAAGGGTACCGCCTTGCATCCAAGATATTTTCTCCCTATGCAGACATTGAAGACACTAATATAACACATGTGGATATGGATGAGATCCATTGGAGATTCCATAATGAAGAATAAAGATCAGTTAAAGCCTCCTCTTTGTCCAATTTTGGGTTGGTGGAGGTAGCTGCTTTCCCACTTTTAGTGCAGTCTCCTAAGCTAGTATTGACATGTGCTCAATAATATGACCATAAGAAATGGAGGATATTAGGATTATATGGGGAGGTTGTCCTTGAAATAAGCCCAAATATTATTAAGAAGGTAGTCAAGATCCATGTATTCCCCAAATATGAAGCCATTGATATTAACGAAGCAACTACCTATTTTGAGAAAAAACAACTCAACTTATCTCAATGTTATCAATAGCCAAAAGTTGTTAAGCCCAAGGAAGTTGGCATTCAAAATTGTCTAGGTGCAACATCAGAGTGAATTAATAGAAGATATCAAAGATTAGATTACACTCCTTAACAAAATTTATGGTTATCCAAATGCTAGATATTTCTACCCATGGATGTGTCACTTCATGTTGATCATCTCAGATGATAAAAAGGTTGATTGGGCTACCATAATCAACAACACTCTACATGCACAACTCAAAGATGTGTTGAACAACAACAAGTTCTATATGAATTCTTATTTGGTTTACTTGTTAGCTTATCAAGCAACCTTTTTGAGACTCACTTGAATATGATCTCTTCAGCTATGAGAGGTCAAGATATATGAGTATTATCCAAAATTATATTTGAATTCTAGCAACATGAATTACTATGTAGTGAATGATGATTTTAATTTTGCTATCATCGTAAAAAATGATCCCATTATAAGCCACATTGTTAGAGCTTAAGAATTGGGGGAACTTCTATGTTCAGTTTAAAACCTTCTCATACATCAAAGTGGTGGGTTTCCATAAGGATCCACTATAGTTGTTGGGGTATCCCACTAATAGAATAATCATGTTGGAATTGTGTAGATAGTTAACTGAGATCCACAAGTTAATTGTCGACAAACACAAATTAGGATACTCCTTCCCTATAAAGATAGGAGTATACTCTTGTGCAAATATACAAAATGCCAAGATTGTAGAGTTAGAATTGGCAATGTATACCATGAACCTATATGATGATCCAAGAGCCAAATTTGACCCTATTGTCAAAATAAGAAAATTCATAGGCCCCTTTTTCAAACATGAGTTTTCTCTAGAGGACCATTGGTCCAATTGTGAGGATGAATTTGAAGTAAGGATGAAGGATTATTGCAAATTAACAATGGACATGATAAGAGCACACAATATAACCAAAGTGTCTAAAAAGTTGAGGAATAATGGGAAAGTCTTGGACCCTATTTATAATGGTCAAGGTATTTATAACCAACCTATCTATAATGTAGATTGCTCAATTGCTAACGATACTGGCATGAAAACAAGGGAAAAAAGCATCATAGCTGCTACAAAAAGATGGTTTGTATCTCCTTAACCCATGATGAAATTACCACGGCCCCATCCTCAACCTAAAAAGTCCAAAACAATTGAAGGCCCATCTAGTGTTTCCATTGAAAGACAAATACCATCATCCTTAGTAGTTGGATCTAGAAAGAGGAAAGAAAAGGAAAAAATATTCATAGAATCAAGTGAAGAAGAGGAAGATATTCCTTTGAAAAGGAGAAAGAGAACTGAAAGAGTGCCTCGAACCACATCTATACCAAGGTTTGATTCACACCACTCCTTCCTCTTCTCCACCACATGAGTTTCTAATTGCATATCCCCCTCCATCTCCTCATCCAATTTCTCCCCCTCATGAATCTCTTCCTCCATCTCCAATTCATCCACCACCTCATCCATCTTCTCCTCCAAGTCCTCCTCCATCATCTCCACCATACTCTCCCCTCACATTTTCACTTCTCTAATTTATCCTCCTCCTCCCTCACCTCCAATTCCTTCTCCTCCTCTAGAGCAAGAAGAAATGCAAGTTGCAGAGGAGGGAGTTCATAATGAAGAGGCGATGAGAGAAGAAATGGAAAGGGAAGAGATGGGACAACAAGAAGCAATGGTAAGAGAAGTGGAAGAGCTATTAAGAGAGGCACTTGAGTTGGAGCATGAAAATTATTAGGCCTCACACAATAAAAAATTACTCCCCTCTCCTCAACATTCAAAGTCTCTTCCAACCTCCCAATATGGTTAAACCATACCATTCAGAAGAGGAAAAGGACTTATGTCCAAGAGGAAGAGGAAGAGAACTTCACCATTCTTGCTGAGGCATTCTAGGCTCCTACAAAGAAAATAAAGAGATCTAAGAGGCTGTCTACCATTACTATGGATGAGTAGGGAAAAATGGAAGCAAAAATAGTTATTCCCATAGTAGACAAGCCCAAGTTTGACACGTTTCCTGAGGACTACCAAATAAGGCATGTCAACCTTGGTGCACAAACCAGAGAAGGGGAACACCAGTCATTGTAGATGGTTGTATCCGCTATCCTTAAAAGAATGCAAAAGGATGAAAACACCAAGGAAGAATTGAAGGCTTAGGTATCCTAGTTGACATCATATGTTAATAATTTAATTGGGCCCTGTTGATACTGTTGCTCTAGCCCCAATTTTGTAAGTTGCACTCAGTAAGGATGCTCAACATTCAGACCTCGAGGGTTGGTTAACTACTTCTAAAGGGTGAAAATATGATTTATAGTCCTTAGCAAGTAGAGTTTTGAAAAAAACAATAAAGACATATCATTGTATTAGTGATGAAGCCAATCTGGCCCACCAAATGGAGGTGGAGATAAATGAGGATTTATTGGTTTGGGATACTTATATCCCAAATTTGTAGAAAATAAAGGCTACTCCCTTAGAGGATTTGATAAAGGAGACTATGATTGAGGAGGAGGATCAAGATAAGCCAAAATAATGACTAAAAGTAGGACAATTGAGGGTGAATATTTTGAATAAGTGTAAGCACAAATTGAACAATAGCAAGAACCTAGTTGAACAAGCTATGGTAAAAATAGAACAATTTATGGAGAACCTAGGATACACTTTCTGGGAAATCTTGTCCCTAGTGGCATCTCCAAGTAAGATGGTCGTAGAGTTTGAGGAGTCACTATAGGGTCAAATAAGTCAAGTGGCCATTGATCAAATGATGACTTGAAAAGGAGAGTCACAAACCTTTCAAAAAGAGCTTGCTATCTTGGCTAACTTGCAAGAGAAGTTAGAGAACTCCACCTTCTCTCAAAGGATCAAACTAAAGTATCATAAGGGGCCCACCATGAACGAAGTCATTAATGCTTTTACATAAAGCTTTCCTAGTAGTTGAACTTTATTATATTTTAAATCACTTACAATAAATCAAAACCCAAGTGCTAAAGCACCAATTTGGTGTTGAATTTTTAATTAAAATTCAATTTAGAATTGAGCTGTTAGGTTTAGTTAAGTTTATTTCTAAATAAGGGTTGATCACCCTAGTTGAACTTTTATTTTTTTTAGATCCATAAATCATGGGACACATGGTTCTATATATATTGGATGTTTGTTAGTTGCAAGACATCAAAAACTATTTTGTTTGCAAGAAACTTATACAATTTCAGTGTGGACTTTCCTACTGTATTTTGTGGGCATTTTATAAAATATCAAAGGATTACACCTATTGCATGCATATGAATCTTGATAATTGGTGATGGTATGCTTATTTTATTTATCTGAATTGAATAACTCGGTAAAATCAATCTTATTACTGTGATATTAAATATAATATTGTCTTAGATATACACATATTTTATGGTGATTTGATTTGATGTGGCTTCAAAATATTTGAGACTATGAATTTACTTTGAAGATTGCATACTGGTATTAATAATGATTGAGAGAACCCTTGTTTATGGGGTTAGTAAGACTAATCTTTGTAGGAATCCTAGAGCGGATGTGAAATGGTATATGTCGGATGAAGGTGAATTTTGATGGAGCAGCTCAGGGCAATTTGAGTTCCTCAAGTGTAGGGTGTATAGTGAGAGACCATAATGGGGAGTAGCTTGCCAAGTGGGTGAAAAGTTTGGGGAGGGGAAAAATAATGAAGCAAAGTTCCAAACTGCTTGGCTGGGTACTACTCTTTGTAAGAGGATGGGATACTCAAGATTGCACATTGAAGGTGACTCAATGATAGTCATCAATACGATTCATAGGGGTTCAATGCCGAATTGGAAATTGGATAAATGGTTAGCGTGTTTAGTGGGGAGTTGTTCTTCAAAGACTTTAAAATCTCTCATATTAATAGGGAAGGGAATATAGAAGTCGATCAACTTTCAAAACAAGCGATCAACCTAAATGGGGATGTCAATGGGACGTCAATCTTTAATGACAGCCATTTCACATGCATGTGATAGCTCAAAAAGATATGGGTTGGTGAGCTCGAGGAACAACCTAGCAAGGGGTTTAATGTCAAAGGATGTGGGGGTAGTGGAGAGATTTTAAATTGTGCAACTAGAAGAGAAAACCATGGAGACAACCATTTGTTTAGGGGCTAAGGAGAGGTAAATGGCATTCCGTGGTGTAGTGTTATATATTAGGCTCAAGAGGTTATTCAATGTCGAGGACAAGGAAACTTTGGAGGCAATAAAAAGGATCTTGGGCATTCATTTTCTTTTCTCCTCCTATCAGTTCAGAGTATCCATGTTTATGGCGTGGTTGCTTCATGCACGGGAGGAGAGAGATATGGTGTGTTTTCTGATGTGAAAGCTAGTGAAAGCAAGGTGGCAAGAGGCTATGAAATAGTATTTGAACATGGCAGTGGGGGGGCTGGGTTGAGACCAGGCAGTGGCGTTTGGACACAATTGACCCTGCCAATTAATGGCTTCTGGATTTCCTTCATTATCTAGAGTGTTGACGAAGATGTGGAGGCTTGCTTGACATAAGTTGTAGGAAATATAACTCTCTTGAAGGAGATAACAAGGGTATGGAACTTGAAGAAAGAGCTCGCATCATTGGCGCTGCTGGTTGGGGTTGGAGACCAGGACTGTGGTGGTGGGGAAGGGAGTGGTGCGGAAGTGGTGGTGATGGAGGTCGAAGTTTAGATGTTGGGATCAGAGTGGGAGAACAATATGCACACACTACCTCGAGTATAGTCTATAGTCTGCATTTTTTGTAATTTTGCCATGATTTCATAACTGGTTAATGTTGTATTTGGGGTTAGGACCCCTTTTGTGCCTAGTTTATATATCAAAAAAATAATGATTGAGAGAATACTGATTACTTTAGTACTGTTTATTGCTATTTTGTCTAACCATTTCAAAATTGATAAATAGAATAAGATTTACCTTTGTCCATTAAATTAAAGTTTGTACTTTAAAATTATCTCTCAACCCTAAATCTTTTGATCTGTATTTTATAATATTTTGAATCTCTAAAAGAGCAACATAATCATATAGATATGATGCACTAACATGCAGTTGGTTTTAAATTCAAAAGAAATAAATATTTCTATTCAACATTGCATGTCTTGAATATATTTTCCAAAATATTTGAATCACTCAGGCCTCTTGTTGAACAAGTTCACACAAACCACTTAGCTATCCATCATAGTCAAGAACAAAGGAACATTAGAGTAGGAACCCTTACTTTTCAAGAGGGGTAATAATTTATTATTACTTAGCAAGTTGGTTGTGCTAAAACCGCTATCAACAATACTTAGAGAAATAAGTCATAACTTGTGTAAAACAAGTGAATCCATTTTTTTAAAATAATGCACATAGCTCACATATAATTTAGTGAAATAAGTCACAACCTATGTAAAGAAAGTGAAGTGCTATATTAACACTATGTTCTTTGATCTTTCGTATCTCGTCAAATTTCTCCTATATACTAACCTTTACTAGTTTTATCTCACAATTTATAGCCAAATTGATTATACTACTACTAAGTAGCACAATTAATTACATGCACTCTTTTAAGGTTTCTATCAAAAATGCAAAATTGTGTAATGTTCATTAACTTTGCTAGTTGGTTTATCACCCCCCTTGCCTTCATTACCCTCTTCAATTTAAGGTCCTCACAACTTCCTTACTTCAAATGAAATTATTCCTTTCTCATATATTTTTAGTTCATGTTTGCTATTATAAATTTGAGTTTTAAATTCATCTTCAATGCCATAATAGTTTGAAGAAAGGTTGATGTCTATTGTAGCTCCATATTGTAATAGTAGTGGTTGGAACATAATATACAACAAACAAGAATGAAAATTTCACTACATAATATCATCTCTCCAAAGACATGACAATAGGCCTTTCTGGAATGTAATGCAAATAGCCAACTAAAAGAAAATAATGAATACTGTTCAAGTTTTAATATGTATGCTGTGGTGGATAGGGAGGTATTTAAAGGTGGCAAAAATAATTGTCAAGACGTAGTTATGGTGGAGAAAAACTTGACAAGTGGGAAATACCATTTATGCGTGGCAATGGTCATTTAAGAAGTGGCCAAGTATACTAATTAAGCATAATAGCTATCGATATTAATTTAAAAAATAAATGGTTTTGTGTAAAATAAAACAACATATATGTAGATTCAAGGTACAACTTGTAATTTAATCTTGGTGCAAGTGTGAAGATATATGTCAATGAGGCATATGCAAAGTTGATTTGTGACATCAATGTGGAAACTTGCATGCCATATTGGAGGCCAAAGTAGCAAAGGAATTGAGTCACAACTAAGCAATGAATAAGAGCTTACTATGGAGATGTAATTATAATTTTCTTGACATGCAAATGCTTCTCAAAGTAAGATAAGAATAAATAAAATGTAGAAAATATAGAAATATGTAAATGAAGACTATTAATTTTGAATTATTTAAAATAGATGAAAGGCAAAATGAGACCATTTTGTGAAGGTTTGAAAAAAGATTGTAAATCAAGCTTTACCCTTACTATTCACGAGCTTCATTACTAGGAATGTTGCATTTTTCATTCTTGAAGGAAAATATTAGTTTGATTAAATAAAATTTGTTCATGTTTTGGGGGATATGTGAAGATATTGCACTTATTCCTTAGCCTACAAAAAGTTTCTTTATGCTTTATGAGGTGGAATAAGGAGCACAATAGCCTCCCATTCATCCTTTGATATGTTTTACCATTGTGTGTGAGTATGTTGGAAAGTTGAATGGTTTGGTCTTATGAGGGATTCCTATTAGCATTAGTTTTATTGATTTTGAACTATGAGTTAGGACGTGGGTTCATTTAAAATTTGAGATTGATATTATTTTGAGTTGCATGTTGAAAACATTCATACTTGTCAAAATAAAATTTGTAAAAAATGTTATAGTTGTTATGGTTGGAATGAAAAACGAAAATAAAAAGTGGTTTTCATCTTTGAAATTATAAATATTATTTTTTACTTGTTTTTGATTATAGGAAAAATAGGTTTTGAAGAGGCCCCGAAACCCTTTACAAGATAGACCGTTGCTTCACCATATAAATATTATTTTTTATTTGTTATTATATTTAGTTTTGGTAGTTTTATTTTTTAGTTTTTTTTGACATTTTAACTATTAGTGATATTAAAGAAAAACAAATATATCAAAAGGGTCTGATTGCTGTTGCGACATAACATAAAGGGAATTTTTACTTGTGAAGGTGTGAAGATATAAGCAATTCTTTTCTCTCTAAAAGATAATTGACAAAGAATTCTAGGGCACCCTAAGTCCAACAACTATCATTCATGCTATAGTCCAAATATCTAGAGATACATAAACAAAAAAAGGGGAAGCAAATAAATTCCATTAAGGGAATTAGAGATGTGAGTGTTGTGTATTGGGCACAAATTTTTTAAGTGAATCTACCATACAAAGTACTATTTCCAAAAATCTACAAATGAACAAATAAAAAAAGAGTAAACAAATTCATTGGCATAAGAGAGGTAGAGATGTTCGCATTAGTTGAATGATTTAGTTGTTTCACTAGCATTTTATTTTTTTCTTACTTCAAGAAACAAAGTTGCAAGAGGTTTTTATTAAAAAACCTTGCTTTTCTTTAACAAAAATTAAAGAAATGAATTTATATAATAAAAAGGTACAATGTTCACAATTTAAAATATAATTTATTGTGACAATAGTAGAAAAATTAAGAATATTCTTGTAATATATGTGATGGAGACAACCAACCTACAAAATCAATAATTGTTAAGAAAAATGAAGTATGAAAGTAGAGAAGTGCTTATGAAAGTATAAGAAACTTTGACTTTGATAAAGCCTTTCATTAATGGAGATGTGTTTTGAAACATACAAGGTGTAAATTAGTTTGGAATACCCTTAAAAAATATATCAAGATATTTAACATTCTTAATTTTTATATTTTTATCATACAAGATTGTTTTCAAGACATCATTTGTTTTTCTTGTTGAATCTAGTATTGGGATTGAGTGTATGGGCATATTAACTCACTTGTAGGGCTTAGCTTGCATGTACCTTCAATTTAGGATACTCTAAGGTGCGATAGTGATGCTATAGATCTAATTATTATGATTCTTTATGTATACTTTAGTTTAATTCCAATCGAGAATTTGTTAATAGTATGAGGTGACTACTATAAAGAAAACTCAACTCTACATATTTTTTCTTACACTTGTCAGACCCTCTTAAAACTATAATGATTTAGGTCACATGTTGCAAGTAATCAAATCTCTTCTAAATAGATTTGTCAATTTGATTTACAAACTAATTTATGAAGTTATGTCTTGTGAATGTCATTTGATATTAATTTTTAAGTGAAAAGACATTGAAAATTTTACATTATATCTCCATCCATAAGATGTACTTTTGTCAATAATATCATTATTCATAAAAAAATAAAACTACAAATATAATTTTCTTCAGGTTCGACTCTGCTCCTGATTGAAACTGACTTGCTGGCTGTTGGGCCCCCTCAAGAGGACTAGTCTCGCCCCGCTCGCCCAGATATCCAAGATACGGGCTGCTGAGCTGGATTGTGGGATACCCCTTTAAAAAAAAACGAAAAGAAAAAAATAGTGTAAGGGATGTTAAAAATTCAAAAATGTCAGTTACGTGTTCATCCTTAAAAAGGAGGTCGAACCCACAGCTCTGCCATAATAATGTGTTTTGGAACTATCTATACCATGGCCCACGGGGCAAAAACCACATCCGATTTCATGTTTGGGATAAATATCGACTGAACCTGTGAAAATATGATGACTTACATAAATGCTTATCGGAAAGCTCATGTGAAGGCCATGAGAAGAAGTGTCTCTACTTAACCGAAATCCACGAAGGAAAGGCTATGGCGCTCTGCACGAAACCTCCTCCCTTACATGCCAAAACTGGCGTGAGACAATCTTCAATCTGTGGCCATTACACTAGTATAGCGTTTAATTCAAATTCTTCGTATAGAAAAGCGAATTTTGGAGTCAGCAGACGGCGAACTGCATTAACTTGTTTGGATTTGCCCATCTCTAACTTCTCCTTCAACCAAGTTTCAAAGGGTTGTGCGAGAGGTGCTCGTCTCACAGTACGGGTATGCCGACTAATATTTTTCTTTATTCTTTTCTGGAATTCATTATAGAGTGTTTGCTTACTATTCTTCTACTCCACTCTCACCTTGCCGTTGAGAGGGATTGCACTTTATTGGAATTGAACTCGTGACCTTCAGTTTAGCAAAACTGCTTCATGTCAGAAAGTTTGTACAGCATTCTTCATTGCGATGAGGAAAAACAATGCCGCAAAATAGTACTGGGATGGAAAATTTGGATCTGCACAGATAAGATTGATTTACTCTTGTAAATCCCGCTGTGAGCACAAGAGGCATCAGTAGAGTAGCTGTTTGTTCACGAGGATAATTGAAAAATTAATTACATAATATATGGTTTCCCCTTTATTTATACAGACGGTGGGAGATAAACCCAAATGACATGATGATTCAGTCATTAAGCCAACTTATTACCCTCCCCTATTTTACTTTAAACAAGTTTTAAGACCAAAATAGCCAGTAATGCTAATATTAAACAACAATGAAACTTAAAAACAGATGTCCTATTGTGAATCTTGGCATACCTTATAGGGATCGAACGAATGACCTCTGACTGTCTTCAGTTTAACACTGGGACCTGTAAATGATGCCCTGATGACAAATAATCTCCTTTTCCTAGCACATGCTTTACTTTCAGTTCCTAATGTTGTATATCTTGTTACCCGTATCTGCATTAGGTCTTCTAAGTCATCCTATTAGATGGAATAAGGTTTAAAAATTAAAATGCACTTGTTTTCGTTAACATAATCTCTCTCTGGCGTAAGGAGTTGCTTTGGGATGGATGTGTAATATTATGTGGTAGATGGTACAATAAGTTTGGAATAATGACACATTGTGTTATCAATTTTTGAGTGTTTTATAATCTTCTTTTCTTTTGCTTTGTAACGGAAATGGAATATCCATCATAATTGCATTCTAAATCATGCACTTCAGTTGTGTGTAGAAGATGAACGTGCAACATAATGCAGATGACATTATGTGTTTTTGAACAAAAGGATCGTTGCATTGTTCATTTTTTCTTCTTCCGATTAACCTTTCTTTAAAATAACTTGAATTCTGAGAATGGTGATATAAGGTGCGGTTTGTTTATTTGTTAAATCTCCATAAAATAATGCTAGGGCTAAAAAACTATGTTGTTTTTCCTAACCTGCATACAAGGGAAAACAAAAATTAGAAATAATAGAACAAGAGATCAGATAATGAAAGGCGAATATAGCTCACTAGTTAAAGACAAGTAGAATTTAACTCATCTTGCAGTTAGATCAGAGAGTAAGCCCACAGGAGATGACATGGTTTCAAATTTTCAAGAGGACTAAGCTGAATGGGGGGATGCCAATTGCTTCTGCCTCTTATGGTGTAACTTTGACTAGTTCTGCTAATGCTACATGAAAGATTCTGCAACAAGTATTACAGCTTCTGCATGCAAAACTCATAAAAAATGTAGAAATGGTATGTAAGCCTTCCATGGGTGAAGAATCATATCTGCAAGTTAAGTTTTCTCAAGGAATTTCTAAAAATCTGCAAGCTAAGCAAAGTCAACCTTAAAAAGTTGTAGCAAAAATATATCCAAAGGGTAAAAATTACAGACAAGATGCCATCCCTATGCCAGGCTATGTAGGCTCATGAGAAACTGGTATGCCACATTTTGCAGGTTCAAATTCTCAAGTTGATGCTTTGAAAGAAGTACTAATGGTTGGGATAAATGCAATGAAAGACCAAGTGGAATTGTCGCAACCATCAAGTAATAGTGATTGTTAGAGAACAAAGGCCTCTCATCATGAAGATAAGGAAACTAATTTGGGACATGTAAATAAGGCCAAGAGTTTAGATGTACAAGAGTTTAATGTGATCATACGAATAAATCTAATGGACCAACAGATTCTATCATCCATTTGTTTGAAAATATAAAAGAAGTGGTTTTACAGTGGAAATTGACAAGCCAGCAAATGCTATCATGTTTTTCAATGTAATTTGATGAGTAGATGAAGGATATATCATTTCAGCTATGAGCCAATCGGGTTTTTGTCTTGAAGATAGATGACCTCAGGATAGAGATAAAGGCTAAGGAGCTGGATGCTTATAGAAATTTTGGTGCAATCAAAAGATCTACCTTAACTATTTACAATGGTCTCAATTCAGGTAGGGAAGAATTATAATGAGCCCCACACATCTCACAATTAGTGCCAAAATAAGAATTAAATATGAACTTGATATCCTTGCAGAAAAGAACGAAGGATATTGGAGCTAGTATACATGCAAATAAAGGATATTAGAGACATAGACATGCAAATAAAGAATAAGTCTTCATGATATAAAGATAAGATATATGACACAAATAAAGGTGGAAATTGTTTGAGTTTAGTAAGATGCATTGTTTAGTTTATTTAGGGAACTAGAACAAATAAAACCATTTAGAGGCTATACATGGATTTTTTACAGGAATTCATAGATAGCTTTATGGCAAAGCAAAGATTTGTTATTTTTAGAAATGGTTTCCTTGTTTATGAGCAGTTGAGACTTGTTTATGAGCAGTTGAGACTAATTAGATTAGGGGATGAATGATTGAAATTGTGTGATTTGATTGAACTAGCACCTCTACACAGGAGATTGGTTGTCTTTGAAATTGGGAGCTAGAATGCATTGTCTCATTTGTTCTTTCTTTTGACTTACAATGACTGCATTGCCTGTGATAGTTTGTAGGTTCTATTTCAGAACATTGTTTCATAACCACTGTTATGGGAAAGAGTTTTTAGCATTTTATTTTGCGCTAGATCTGTGTTTGGTAACCACCGAACTTCTGAACAAATGGTGTTTTTATCTAAAAGTTACCATGAATCATCCATATGCCTTTATTGTACTATTGTCATTTCAATTTAACATTTGTCCTGTTCTCTTATTTGGTTCATTTAAGTATGTTACTAGCTGTTGCAGGATAGCAGCCTCTATATGCTTGTTGAAAAATTCCCTGGCAGTTCTAAATTGCTTTGAATCTAAGTTACCGGTTCGGGTTCGGGGACGGGTTCGGGTACGAGAACCCGGTACGTGGGTACGGGCAAATTTTTTTTAGGGGTTTGGGTACGTATGGGTACGTGTGTGTGTATATATATATATATACAAAAAAAAAATAAGAGAAATATACAGAATTGTAAAACTAAATCATTTCATAGTATGATACTTGATCATTGATCAATGCCAAATGCCAAAGATAAATATTCACGATCATTGATCATTGATCGAGCAAGATTCATCATACATTTACCCTGGCAAACACATTCCCAGGTCTGAGATATTTATAAACTCATTGTATTACTTGTAACTGCTGTTCATTCTATTATCTGGTGTTATAAATCAATGTATTTGCTGCTACAAATAGACTGTGAGAAGTTGTAAAAGATTATAACATTGTCTCAGATTGAGTACAGACTTTCTTCTATCTGCTGTTAATTTTCTGAGGATTAACTTCATACATCAGTTCTAAATAGAACACAGGAAGTTCTTGCAATAAGTCTGAATATGCTTAGTAAACTATGAAATGATCAATGCTGTTTTAGGGTTAGGAGGAAAAAAAATTTTAAAAAAAGAGTTT
>VDFB02296390.1:0-23442 GCA_007258455.2 Sequoia sempervirens | reverse complement strand
AATGTGGCTATAGCTAGTTCAAATCTCTTCAAGCCCCCAACCAACAATATAAAACCAATGGAAAGAATTTTCTTGAAAGTGCTTTTGGTTTGAAGATTACACATTGTCACAATTTTGTATGTTCAGCATACACTGTCCTCTCCTAGGAAAGGAATCTTCGATTAAAGACTTTGAGAACAATGTCTTTGCAGATTTGTAGAAGGATAATTGTTTCCCAATTGCATTTCAAGTATCAACCATGCCTTAACCCCCACAATCATATAATCCTTGAAACCATGAAACACTTTAATTAGAGTATCTCTTAACTGTCCTTTTTCCTGTAAATGACCATACTATAAATTTTTTTCTCTTTAATCAATATAAGAAATCTAGTGAAGACTATTTTAAGCCAAAGGACCCTTCCTCTAAATTTACCCAAGAATTTTCTTATAATATCATAATTTATTAAAAATTTATCTATAATTCTAAAACATGCATACATAAAGTGTGAAATTTGAATATAACATACCTTCTTACTAAATCTATAGTTCATTCTATGATATAGGGTTATTTTTCCTTACTAGAAATATAGATTTCAAGTAGTCAATCTCCTAGCCATAATGTATAGCTAGCTCTAGAATGTCTAGAATGAGGTCCATTATTAAGATTATGAAGTAAAAATGTAGTGTCATGAACACATAGGAACAATTATAATTTGTAGGATTACAAATAAATAATTCAAAAGGCTAAATATTATTTGAGAAATCCATTCATAAGAACACACTATCCTGGATTTTAGTGTTTTGAGGGTAACTCAAGGTTCATAATCCATAATCAAATCATTGTAAAAAAATGCCTTGATACATTTATGTGGTTCTAATATTGTTAAAATACCTCAAAGAAAAGGTTTCTCATAAAATTTCTTATTTGCAAAGTAAGTTCAAGTGGTTGATACCAAGGGCCTCAAAACTCTTAAAGAAAGACAACTAGTAAGTTTAGGCCCAAACACCTCCAAAATATCAATAAAATTATTTATAATAGTAATCAAGAAAAAGGGTTGACCTAACTTGATCACCTTTGATTAACTAATTCATAAGTAAACATATTTAAATAGAAAATATGAAGGAATGTGCTTATCTTTAGTGTTGGTACCAAAGACATTGTTGATTGAGCTTTCAAACCAACATCATGTATACAAAGACCCACCATTATCATGAAATATAATGCAAAAAAAACTTAACATGCAATGCTTAAAATCACTCCTTTACATGCCTTTTCTCTCTCTCTACAAAACCTCGTGTTTTTTAGTCTTCTGCCCTTCTTGAGCAATTTCTTTCTTTCTCCTTTCTTTCTTTACCCTTTTCTACAAAATCCCTCTTCCTCACACCATACCTTGCATTCCCTTTTCCACGTAGGCAGAGAGGATGATGAAAAAAATTGAGTTCCACAACATTTGCTTGAAGTTCCTAAAGCATTAGCATACTGCCCATACCTTCATCCAACTTTGTCTCCCAATGTTTTTGATTGATATGTTATTTTATTTATTTATTTTATTAGCCAACCAATGTCGATGTGAAAGGGTCTTCTTTTACACAGATGTGACACAAACTTGTTAATTTGTGAATAAGGTGTCCTAGCCAAGTATTCAAACACAATGAATTTGCAAAACCATCTAAATTAAACAATCCTACTCAAATAAAATATCTTACTCTCATTTTATAATGCCAAATGGTGACAAAATTGGCAAATAACAATACTATCAATATAAGCATGCAATGTATAAATTTTAATAATCTAATGAAAGGTACATGTGATTAACCATTAAACTTGAATTAGAACATGGATAGACTAAACATAAAAATAATTGGTAAAATTATAAACAAAAACACATAACATTAGATGTAAGTGGAGAAAATCATAAACACAAACACATATAACATCATACTTTTAACTTATAATTTTTATTTTGAAGATTAAATATGAATCTACCATGGACATTAATGAATATTTTTCTTGATTAGATGAAAAAGAGAGTTCAATATTGTAGCCCTAACATACATAAATGGTGTATCTCTCTCTTCTTTTATCATTCTAAGTTTTTAGTTCTCTTCTAATGATTAATAAATTTTATCATATTCTTACATCAATATTAGTATCTAAATAAAACCTTATAGAAAGGAATTATATCTACAACTTCATTAAAAAAATTATCATATACCATAATAATCTTCCATTTTCATGACTTGATAATATATAGTAGTTCTACTCCTTACTCTATACACCCCAACTATAATATTGATATAAATAATCACCTATATGTAGTCTAAAATTCTTTATCAACTCTTATGAAAACAATTTTCTTGAATATGAGTCAATTCTTACTTTACTTAAATAGCTTTAATTGTAAAGACCTCCTTCAACAAACTGTAAGCTATTCTTGCATTAATGTGTAAACTACCTCTAATCTCTTTTCCCCTGCCATGGTCATCATACCCTCCTTAGACTTACTTTATTTTAATTTTTTGAGACATAACTCTTAGCATTGAAATAACTAATCAATTTATATACAATCAATCAATTTTTTATAATTAGTTTTTTTTTTTTTTAAAAGAGCATGCTTACTATTACTAAACTTCTTTCTAAGTAAACTTCGTTTTAAGAAAAATTTAAATAATTAAATAATTTTAATGATTTGATTAATTTCTAAAGTCATATTCTTCTATTAATTAAATAAATTTCATTATTTAATTAATTCATTTTTTTTTATATCCTCCCTTTGATTAAAATAAAGTAATATTTATTTAATTACATTACTAATTTTCCTTTCTCTCTGTAATTAAATAAATTAATATTTACTTAATTATTTATTTTCCATTTTCCTTCGATAATTAAATATTTATTTTAATTATTTAATTATTTTCTTCTACAATGAAATAAAGCTTACTTATTTAATTATTTTATATTTTTCTCTCCACTATTAAATAATTATTTTTATTATTTACTTTTTAATTAGATAATTCTTTCCAAATAATTTTAATTAAAAGTCAACTTTTCCCTCTTTGCTATAATTAAATAATTGCTTTTATTATTTATTTTTTCCTGATTCTTCCTAAATTAAATAATTTTATAATTATTTAATTTACATCAGCAACCTCTTTTTTTGTTCCAATCTCCTCCCTTATCCCAATTAGGCTCCACCTTTGATAAGATTTTATTACCTTTCAATCTTCATTGTCCATCCTTAACTAGACCATATTTTTCCCTAACCCTATTTCCTTGCTTCTCCAAGCAATATCACCCATTCATCATCATCATTCTTCATCATTTAATCTTGGCCCTTCATTCCAATTTGGTTTTCTATAAAAGAGACCATCCCTTTCATTTCAAGACTACAACCACTATCTTTGATATTTTCCTGTCATGAACATTAGGCTTATTCTTGAATACTACAAATCAGAGGGGAAGCTAGCATATAAAGAAAAATGGAGAAGAGCTATGAAGGTATTCAACCATGGCATAGGAATTATGGTAATATTACTTTATTGTTTGTGTTTCTATGTTCATTTGTACTTCATTGTTGGATTAGTGTCATTATTTGAGTTTTAGGTAGTTGGTAGTTGATAGTGTTGATTCATTCTTTACACCTTGATTTTGGCTTTAGTAAAATTCACCACTAGCAATTCATTGTTCGAAAATTCACCCTCAACAATGGAAAAATTCACCACCATGACAAATTCACCTTATGGAAAATTCACCACCAGCAATTCATGGTGGTGAATTTTCGCAATTTTACCCTATTCTATACTAACAATAGAAAAAAATAAAGGGGAAAATTCATGGCTAGCAATTCTTTGTTCATTTGTACTTCATTGTTGGATTAGCATCATTATTTGAGTTTTATGTAGTTGGTAGTTCATAGTGTTGATTCATGCTTTACACCTTGATTTTGGTTTTAGTAAAATTCACCACCAACAATTCACTAGGGAAAAATTCACCACCAAGACAAATTCACCTTATGGAAAATTCACCAGCAGCAATTCATGGCAGTGAATTTTCCCATGGTGAATTGTTGATGGTGAATTTTGTTGTGTTGAATTTGCCTGAAGCCCTTGATTTTACTCTATTCTATATAAACAATAAAAATAAATAAAGGAGAAAAATACTTTTTTATAAAAATTATAAGTGTTACAGAGTGGATTGAGTGGAATTCTCAAAGTTGCATTCAATTTATAGAAAAAATATAAAAGCAAGATTAAAAAACACACTTTTAATAGATTTAGATAGGAAATAGATTTCTGTCATGAATGTTTTAGCGTAATAATAATATACACAACTATATAGTCAATATAATATATGAAAATTCAGTAGAGAAGATATGATTAGGAACACCATTAATTCTTTATTTTTTATTGGTTTCTTTGATACTACAATGGAAGGAAAAAGAAGCGTTGCTTAGAAATTTCCAACAATTCTCAGGAACTTCAGCCTAGATCACCTTAAATTATAGCACTGCTTTTTTTGTGATTCCAATCTTGTCTTCGATTCGACTAGGATTTTATTCACCCTAGATGCTCACATTCTCCTGATTATGGGTATCCACATCTTTTTTGTTTGTAAGGTGTGGTTTGGCTTAGGGTTTTCTAGCTTCCCCGACTTCTTAAAAGACCAACCCTTGATACTCTGGAAGCATCCCAATTGCTCCAGAAAACTTAGCAAACATGAGTTTGTACTCTACAAAACTCACCAGAAAATTGAGCAAACATGAGTGTGTACTCTACAAAACTCATCAAAAGTATATCGGTATCTGATTGTATCAGGAATGTCCTAGCCAAGGAACCAATCATGTGAGAGGATATATCCATCTATAAAACCAAACAATTTGTCACTTATCAATACAATCTTTTAAAATTTTAGTTTGTGTCACTACAATCCTTTGCCTTGTGACATTTGGTCTTTAAAGTACAAAATCCAGTATGATGACACAAAACTGTGAAGAAATATGATGTACAATCTACAAGGTTTGTGAGAAAGAATGTAATAAGTTTAATAATTCAGATGGTCTGATCTCTACTAATCACTCTATGTGAGCATAGTTCTAGCAGCCATTGCATTTACGTCATTAGCAGTAGTTGGTATCAATTCGATAGTAAGAAATTATGTCAAAAAAATTGTCACAAAATATTTGTGGAAAATAAAATAACTAATTTTCTGTTATTTCATCCACCAAATAAATTGAAAATTGATTTTATAGTTCAAACTATCTCTATGTGAAAAAATAAATAGGTCTCTGACACTGGTATTAGAGTAATATCGTATATAAGAAAAAAACCCACTGATAAAATCAATAGACAATAACTTCATTTAATAGACAACAACATAATTGTTTTGTTTTGCACATATGGGGTAAAAATTTTGCGCTTCTTAATTTGGTTTGGGTTTCCCCTGCTTCTGTCAAAGTTTTTTTCTTGCAATGGAAAGCTCCTTCAAAAAATCCTTTTGTGCGCAAGCTATGGTCTTTTGTTCTACCTTTTGTGTCATGGAATATCTAGAAGGAAAGGAACAATAGAGTGTTTAGGGATAAAGATTAGGTACGTCGATTTCATTAGATTTGATGGGACCAACATCATTTTCTTTTTCAAGAAGAGTCTCTGGCACGCTTTCTGGGTGTTTGATAAAACATGCTTAAACGGGACCCAGAGTATCTGTAGGGTGTGGTATAACAGAGCTTTGAAGATGGGAGGAGAGAGAAAATGTGTGGAGCCGGGCAAATTTCAAGAGCATAGAAAGAATGCTAAAGCTTGGGAAAGAATTGAAAAGGGAGGTTTAGTCCCGTTTATGGAAAGGCTCCATGGTACTGACGAGGGGATGCTGGACTATTTTGTCAAAAATTGGAAAAATGGTGAGATTGTGTTGTTTGGTAGGAATGTTAAGCTGAGTGAGGAAATAATTGGTGAGATTACTGGTCTTTCGATTGAGGGTGTGAAATTTTATCGGGACCATCGGTTCTCTAATGAAGCGGTCATAAGATTTCCTAAAAAAGACAAGGAGAAGGCTAACTTGGTTAAGGTTGCCAATAGCTACTTTGATGTGGAGTCTATTAAATCAATCTGGAGGAAGGTTTTAAGAGTTATAATGGAGTATATCATGGTTGACGGGCGTTTCACCAAGGCGTATGGGTATCACTTTGCCATTCTGAATCATTTCCATCACAAGGTTCATATTTCTTCGCCTTTTTACTTAATCTCTTCTTTGAAGAATTTCCTTGATGAAGTTGAAAGAAATCCTAGAAGGAATTCTATTATTCATCCTGGTCTTGTCAGGCTCATCTATGAGCATTATCAAAATTTACCTGCTTTGCCTAAAATTGTTGATATTGGGGATTTGGACGAATAGGATACTGAAAGTGGTAGGGAGAACGACCCCCTGGCCCCTCCTGATTGTGCCCCTATTGGTCCTAATTCCATTGCTCATCAGTCCCTATCATGTCGGAAAGCCCTTTTTGATTCTATTCCGCCTTCATGTCCTAATGTGCAGTCTTTGCATGATTTCCCTATCCCGGGTTTTGCCTCGCCGCCCTGTCCTAATCTCCAGTCGTCTCCTAGCTGCCCTACCCTGGGTTTGGTCTCTAGTTTTAAAGGTACCTCTGTTACGAAATTAGTCTCGTACTATGGGAATTCTATGGAAATTTTGTCTGATAAACCTATGGTCAGTAAAGAGTCGGCCCCTAGTGCCCCTGTGTCTGGAAATTTTGGGAATGCCTCGAATGATTCCCCTAATCAGGATGAAATTAATTCTGCCCTAAATAAGCTCAAGTATGAGGATATTGTGAGTGTGGCAGAAAAAAGTACAGATGGCCTTTTTACTGTTCTTAAGTGGACCCAGAGGGAAGTCTGTGAGTTGAAAGGCCATAATAGAGATCTCTGCAACAGAGTCACAGATTTGGAGTAGAAGATTTGCTAGACTTGTAATGAGAATGAGGGACAGGAAACCACCTTACCGAGGAAAAGACAACATTTGTAGGAGGAAAAATTGACAAGGCTCGAGTGTGATATGTCCAAGATAGGCCAAAATATTAGGGCCACTGTGGCGAATAATCTCAAAATTTCTAGGAATAACACTATTATCATCAATGTTATGGTGGAAAAGCTCGAAAAAAATCAATAGGGATTGTTGGTCATGGATTTGGATGTGGACAGAGGTTGCGGCAGATCTACTGTTGAAGGGGTTTCGACTTGCACCTGGGCTAATACTAAGAGGAAGACACCGATTTCTTCACATATGGCTCAAATCCTCAAGCAGGGGTTACAGGATATGAAAGATGTTGAAAAGGAGGCCGAGGAATTGTTGAATACCTTGGAGTAGTGTGTTGTTGTTAGTTTCTGGTTTTTTGGAGGTCCTTTTTTGTGGACCCTATTGTCTCTTTGTGTTGTCGTTTCCTTTTTGGGACAGCTGTCTATTTGTTTGGACTTATTTTGCACTATCTTTTGTTGTTTAAACTTGGTGGTTTCAGGTCCCTGTAAAACCTTTTTTGTGGACCCTATTGTCTCTTTGTGTTGTCGTTTCCTTTTTGGGACAGTTGTCTATTTGTTTGGACTTATTTTGCACTATCTTTTGTTGTTTAAACTTGGTGGTTTCAGGTCCCTGTAAAACCTTTTTTTTCTTTTTCAAAAACATAATTGTTTTAGAATATCTTAAGACAAGTGGCACTTGTTAAATTTTGAAAATGGGAATCCAAGCAGTCATGACTACCTTATAAACTCAAATTTTCAAGGAAAGTTGGCCTTCATTTCCACCCAAATTCCAGATCTCGAAGTTTGTTTATTACACATTCTTCTTCCCCAAAGGTTGGAACCGAGGATTCCATTCATTTCTCAAATTCGTTTAACTCTTTGCAGAGCTCATTTGAAACTGAGATTCCTATGAAAAGGAAAGAAGAGCATGAGGTTTCAGAATGAATCTAAATTTTCTTTTACAGATAGGTCCTTAACGAGAATAAAAGGAATGATCAAAGATCTTTTTAATGGGTGTGAAGTTAGCTTGCATAAACCGCAGTCTTACTAAAGATAGTGATTGTAGCGATGATTTTGAATGATGGGTATGTTGATGAAATGGAGGGAGCAGAGTTTTGTAGAGGCAAACACAGTGATAATGAATCAGTTAATACAAAAGCGAAGGTTTTCATAGCAAACTTCCACCGTCACCTTGCCCAGACGACAAACTTCTATGCTAGAATAATAGGAAATGTTGGACATGGGCCTTGCATAACTCTCTTTCATTCTCATTTGGTATTCTACATAGAGATAGAAGAATACCAGAATCCCAAATGATAATGAAAGAGAGTTATGCAAGGCCCCTGTCTAGCATTTTATGGTATTCCAGTAGAGAAGTTTGTCATTCCATGGGAAGGTGACAGTGAAAGTTTGCTATGAAAAGATCCACTTTTGTATTCATTGATTGATTTTCACTGTGTTTTCCTCTACAAAACTCTCCTCCCTCCATTTCATCGCCATACCCATCATTCACATCATTGCTACAATCACTATCTTTAGTAAGACTACGATTTATGCAAGGTAACTTCACGCCCAGGAAAAGATCTTCCACCATTCCTTTTGTTCTCTTTGAGGAGCTGTCTATAAAGGAAAATTTAGATTCATTATGAAACCTCGTGCTCTTCTTCCCTTTTCTTAGGAATCTTAGTTTCAAACGAGCTCTGCGAAGAGCTGAACGAATTTGAAAAATGAATGGAATCCTGGGTTCCATCCTTGGGCGGAGAAGAATATGTAATAAACACATTTCTGGATCTGGAATTTGGATGGAAATGAAGGCCAACTTTCCTTGAAAATGTGAATTTATAAGGTAGTCGTGACTGCTTGGATTCCCATTTTCAAAATTTAACAAGTGTCACTTGTCTTAATATATTCTAAAACAATTCTATTGTTGTCTAGGACTTTCCTTATACAATCAGAGATACCAATATGTTTTTGATGATTCTTGTAGAGTACACACTCCCGTTTTCCATGTTTTCTAGAGCAACTAGGATGCTTCCTGAGTACCAAGAGTTAGTACAGCCCATTAAGTGATACATTCATATTAATGTGTGTCTCGCTGATTCATTGATATCTTTTGTGTGATTTGTACATTGCAGGTTCATTAGTTTTTCGGAGATTCAAGATGCAACCAACAAATTTTACGACTCACTTCTTTTTGAGGTAAGTGGGTTTGGAAAAGTTTAGAGAGTAGAAATCAGTGGTGGCATTAGAGTTGCAGTGAAGAGAGAAAAATCGCAATCCTCCAAGGTTCTCAATAGTTCAGGAATGAGATAGGCCTGTTGTGCACGCTTAGGCACAAGAGTTGTTAATGACTACTGGGCTGTATCCCTTATATGCTACTATGATCAGAACTCAGAAATGTGTGTTGTTTATGACTATGTTCCCATTGGCACACTAGACAAGTATCTCCATGGCAATGGCCCTAGAAGGTCTGATGTGTTTGGAAGTTAAGATTGTCTAGAACTATCCAAAGATGTTAGGAAGATGAGACTTTCTAGAGTCTTCCATAGAACAGTCCAGATTTTGAGTAGAACATTCAAGATGTAGAATATTCTAGAAAAGAGGAGTATTTAGATTTTGTATTGCATCTATAAATATGTATTGTGCACAAGCAAACAGTGCAGTTTTTTAGAAGGCATTTTAGAAAGAATTGGATGGTTGTAAGCAAGTCTGATTAATATATTATTGTTTTTTCAAATATTTACATATTTCTGGTTATGCTCTATTTTTCCCTATTTTATCTTATTTGCAGCAGCTGTTACAGTGATTTTTATAGTGTTTTGGGCCTATTTTTACATGGTATCAGAGCCAGGTTCAGATAGAAATTCATCTAGAGGTTCAGCTAGAAATATTGCTAGAGGGTTTTGTTGCAGGAAAATATATTGCTGGAAATGGTTTGTTTACAGGGCTGATATATTATTGGAGTGATATTTGGTTGTAGGGCTATTATATTGCTGGAGTATTGCTAGATTTGTTTAAAGGATGATTTTTTTGCTAACACGGGTTCTTCAAATGAAGTTTTTCCTATCTTTGATGGAAGTGGTTTTGCAGATTGGAAGATTGTAGTCAAGAATGCTTTAAGAGAAGGCTTTATGGAGGATAGTAAATAAATAAATTATGGAACCTCAACAAAATGATAGAGAAAAGGAGTTGTGAAAATTCAAGTTGGAGCAAGCTAGAGGTATTATTGGTAAAGCTTTGAGCCCCAATATAAATAGAAGATTTGTTGATGTTGATAATCCAATAGAGTTGTGGGAGAATTTAGAAAAAGATTATAAAGATGCAGACATTGCTAGCATGTTTATTATAGAAGAAAAATTGATGAATTTAGATCCATCTGATTTTGAAAAAATGTTTGATTACTTCAATGAAGTTACTTTTTTAAATGCTCAGCTAAAAAAAATAGGTGTTGAATATGCAATAAAGGATTTTCAGTTGATTGCAATGGTTGAAAGTAAGCTTCCCCAACCATATAAGGTATTTAAGGAATCAAGTAAAATGGTTCTTCAACTAAATCCCAATACCCCCAACAAACTTTTGATCAATTTTGCAAGTCTATCTTAGATGAAGAAGTTCAACTTATTAAAGAAGGACATATTAAGAAGAATCATGCATATACAACCAAAAGTAAACTGGAAGAAAGCCCATTATTCGCAAGTATTGTGGGGGTGAGAATCACATGGAAAAATTTTGTTTGAAGAAGAGGGACAATGAAAGGAAGCAATATAAGCCCAAGCAAGAAAGGTTTAATGATGGAAAGATGGATAAAAATAGTTTTTTGGCTGTGTCCTTTCAAAAACAAGGAAAAGGTAAATCCACTGTTAAAGGGGGTTATTTTGCTTCAGATTTTAATAAAGAATGGATTCTAGATTCAGGAGCATCTTATCACATGACTGGGGATAGATCTTTATTTGTTGATTTCAATGAAGAAATGAATTCAGATCAAGAAATAACTATTGGTAATAAAATGAAGCTTCCAATTTTAGGAACAGGAACTGTTAATGTGACAAATGGGACTTTAAAAAATGTTTTATTGGTAAAAGGATTAGGGGTAAATCTTATTTCAGTATATAAAATTGTTCAAGCTGGATATGAGTTTGTTGTCAATGCTAATGAAGTTATTGTTAGAGATAAAAAAGACCCAAGCAATATAATTGCTATTGGTAGAGTTGATCATGAAGAGAGTCTATTTAAATTTTTGGGGTTTGTTGATGATAAATACACGCACTCTCATGCTTTTATTGCTCAAACTGATTATATGTCAAAACTTTGGCATGCTAGACTTGGACATATAAATTATAAAAAATTACAAGACATGATTAGAATGGATATGGTTAGAGGATTAACACAAATTTCAGCTTCTGAAGATGTTTGTGAAGGATGTGTGTTAGGGAAACATCACCAAGAACCTTTTGATTTAGGTAAAGCATGGAGAGCTAATCATCCACTACAAATCATTCATAGTGACTTATGTGAACCAATTATACTTCACTTTCAGGTGCCAAGTACCTTCTCACTTTTATTGATGATTATAGCAGGAGAGTATGGGTTTATTTTCTTGAAAGAAAAAATGAAGTATTTGAAGTTTTTCAGAAGTTTAAGGCATTAGTTGAAAATAAAAGTGGGAAAAGAATTAAATGCTTAAGGACAGATAATAGGGGTGAATAATGTAATTATGCATTTGAATCATTTTGTGAAAGTTGTGGTATTAAAGTGCAAAGAAAAACTCCTCATACCCCTCAAAAAAATGGGGTGGCTGAACGAATGAATAGAACTCTTTTAGAGATGGCTTGTTGTATGTTGCATTTTAAAAGTTTGGATAATAAATTTTGGGGTTTGGCTGTCTCTTGTGCTGCACATATTTTGAATAGAATTCCTACTAATGCCCTCAAATATGTTACTCCTGAAGAAGCATGGAGTGGAAAAAAGCCTCATGTTGGGTATTTTAAGGTGTTTGTATGTCTTGCTTGGGCACACATTCTTAATGAAAAGAGAAAAAAATTAGAACCAAAAGGTCATAAGTGTTTGTTTACGGGTTATAGCAAAGATTCAAAGGCTTACAGGTTATATGATTTGACAACAAACAAGGTCTTTGTTAGTAGAGATGTAAAGTTTGATGAAGAATCACAACTTATACCCACTTCTCATTCTACAACAGCAAATGCTTCCAACCTTTCAGATATTTTCCAAGCAAATATTGATGAGGATGAGTTGTGCACTTCTACAAATGATGAAAATATCATTGAAAATGAAACAACTAATGTTTTTGACCAGCCATTTTTTGTAGGTAGTGATGATGAAGAAGAAGGCTTTTCAGCTAGACAAAAGACAAGGAGCATTGAAGATATATATGGGCAAGGATCAAAACTTCAAGGAAGAAATGGTAGTGCTTTTATGGCCAAAGTATTACAGATTGATGATCCAATTTCATATGAGCAAGCTAGAGGGAAGAAAAAATGGGAGCAACCTATGAAAGAAGAATATGGTGGTGATATAAATGACCAAAAATTTGTTGGAAGCTATGATTTTCATATTGGGTCAAGTCCAATTACATGGAGCAGCAAAAAGAAAACTAATACATTGTTTTCTTGTGGAGCAGAATATAGAGCAGAAAAAGAGTTAGGAAAGGAAGCAATTTGGATTCAAAAGGTGAACATTAAGGGGGGATAGTGTTATAACGTTCCCCTCTCCTTTGTATCTTTTTTTTTATTTGAAAAAACAATAATATAAAGGAGAGGGGAACATTATAACACTATCCCCCCTTAATGTTCCCCTGGAAGGTCCGATGACATCCATTCTTGGTGGTATATGTTTTTGATGAGTTTTGTAGAGTACACACTCATGTTTTCCCTAGGACTTTCCTTATACAATCAGAGATACCAATATGTTTTTGATGAGTTTTGTAGAGTACACACTCATGTTTGTCATGTTTTCTCGAGCAACTGGGATGCTTCCTAACTACTAAGAGTTAGTACAGCCCATTAAGTGATACATTCATATTAATGTGTGTCTCACTGATTCATTGATATCTTTTGTGTGATTTGTATGTTGCAGGTTCATTAGTTTTTTGGAGATTCAAGATGCAACCAACAACTTTGACGATTCACTTCTTTTTGAGGTAGGTGGGTTTGGAAAAGTTTAGAGAGTAGAAATCAGTGGTGGCATTAGAGTTGTAGTGAAGACAGAAAAACCACAGTCCTCCAAGGTTCTCAACAGTTCATGAATGAGATAGGCTTGTTGTGCATGCTTAGGCGCAAGAGTTGTTAATGACTACAAGGCTATATCCCTTATTCGCTACTATGATCAGAACTCAGAAATGTGTGTTGTTTATGACTATGTTCCCATTGGCACACTGGACAAGTATCTCCATGGCAAGGGCCTTGGAAGGTCCGATGACATCCATTCTTGGTGGTATATCTTTCAAACTCTAATCAAAATATAAAATGATATTTACAAATTTTCTTTCTCTGAGAAAATTTGGGCCAAAATGTCATTTTGGATTGAACCAAATCGTTGTAGATTATATTCAAAGGAATTCATATAATTAATTTAGACACTACTTGAAGGTGCAACATTGTAAGGTAATTTCTTGTTTTCGCAGTGCCACCACCGCCGGTGGTTAAGTAGGCAATTCAGTATAACACTCTGAGTGATAAAACGTTCAAGTCCTCAACAAAATATGTATGTCGTCTTGTATCTCTATAATATTTACAAATCTGCAGTGTCAAACAGATTCAAAGGAATTCAGATAATTAATTTTAAATTATATTTCAAGATTACTTTTGTTTTGATGCGTTGCAAAACAACTATTGTAATTATTGCAAAGGAAATTATTTGCATTTTTTCTTTTGTTATTCTACATAAAAAAGGTGTTATATTTTTATAGTGAGACCAAATGTTTGCAGGTGTATTTCATAGGGAGGCTAGAGGATATTCTAATTAATATGGTAAATATTCAAAAGTCATAAAATTATATTGTTTTGGTCCGAAAATTAGGAAAAGAAAGAGTAAAGAGGAGCTGCACTATTTGTGGACACTGGAGGGAGCTTGATTTTGTAGGCAATCATTATCGAAATAAATCTCAAATTTAGAAAAGGGTGTAAGCAATGAGTAAGTCGTTTCAAACACTAAAAGAATTTGCAATAATCTTAACCTCATAAATGTCATGAGCATCTAATCATCTACATGTTTAGACTATCCATCATATGTTTCTAATAATTTTCTCTCAAATTTTCATTCATATAAATGGTTGATAGAATTGCATTTTGACGAGGTCCCATGGAGAGGCTTCTTAAATTTTTTATGGAGTCACTGTTTAAAAAAAAATTAGATGGATTTATCAAGTTATGTTATGGTTTTTTTTAATGTTTCACATAAAAATTTAGAAGAAAAATGTAATCTCATGTGGGCGGCATGATTTTAAATTTTTTGTTCATAGCTAAAATTGTCCATCTTATTTCAACTATTTTTTGTCCATGTCTAAAATTAGACATCATAAATTTGTAACAGCTTGGTTTTTTTTAGAAAGAAAAAATTAACTTTTAGGACTCACATAAGAAAATATTGTTTATGGTGAATTTTTTATGTTTAATAAGTTGTTCAAATTTTATGATAATGGATCATTATTTAATAGAATTTAAATTTGATTTATGGAATTGAAAGAGATAAAAATAATAATAAAAAAAAAAAAAATTCACAATTTCTATTTTAAGAGAATATATATCCAATGTTAATTAATATTAGGTTAGTGTTAGGGTTAGGGTTAGGGTTCAGGTTATGGTTATTGTTAAGTTTTTTTAATTAATATAACTAATAATATAATAATATAATATAGTATAATTATATATTTATTCATGTTAGGTTTATTTTAAAATTTAAGATATATAAATTACACTGAGATATATCAAGGCATTTAATTTTTTAATTTCATATATCTATATTAAAGTTCAATGATGAAAAATTAAATGCCTCATATATCTCGACTAATTTGTACATCTTAAATTTAAGATATATATGCTAGTACTATTTACAAATTCAATTAAGCAATGCATGTAAAAAAATTTGGTATCCTACCTCTTATTTGTATGTGAAATACAATAGTTAACAATTAGTAAAATATTTATTAAGGATCCTAAAATTCCACGTAGGGCACAATACAGCAAATCTGACATCTATAGAAGTAATCTACTCAGGACTAAAAATCTACCTGAGATTTTCAGTTTACTAAATCCTTCAACATATGAAACATATAGATGAAAAAATGATCAAAAAAATCAATCAAATTATATAGCTAGAAATGATTTTCCTTGAGTTTCCAAGAAGCCTACATAGAAACAACAAGGCATTCTAAGGATATTATCAATCGGTTTTGAAAGTTTTGGCACATTTTGCTCATTTATGTACTCCTAAAATCCATTTTATCGGCCCTTCAATCTACATTTTTGCACAATTGTTTGTATCTGATTAGGGTAAGGAAAGAATTCAAATGAATACCAAAGGACTAGTCATGACCCAGGTTGAGTAGATATGTGAAGAGAGAACGACTGCTATGTATAGAGGAGATTGTGTATTAAATAAGGGAAACTTAAATAAATCATAAATTTGTGTCTCTTAAATGGCTAACAACAAATTTCCAAATTTTGGAAAAAGAATAACAAAGGCTTCTCTGATATATCGTATGCATTAATATTTTATTCAAATAATTTCAAGAAATTGAAACATATTGATTTTGGACTGCATGCCACTAACCTTTTACAAAGTCCTCTTTTCAATTCTATGCATATCCCCTCCTTTGGACTGTAGGTAGTTGCTTCATGCATATTCTAACACTTTGCATATATTTTTAAATACCGACTGTCCTTTTGACTTGTAGCATCCTTTGTAAGTGAAACAAAATTGTCATAGACCTATGCTCTCTACACTATGTAAGGAAACCTTTCAACAAAACCTTATTGGACTGTCTCATAAAATCCATTCTGCTATAATCAAAATTCATTATTCACTAACGAAGAACATGCATAACCTTTGACTGTTATTTTGATAATCTTTGTGATTATCCCTTCACTTAATGAATACGACTGTTGTTGCCAACATGTATCCTCTATCTTTCCTATATTTTTTCCTTCAATCTAGCATTCAAAGGTTCAAATTCTTTGTTGAATAAATTCTGAGAAATATCCTTCATCTTTGCACTAAAGATCAAGAGATCCCTCTGGAATGTTGAGGTCGACACAAGTGGTAACCATGACCACATTAGAATCTACTTAATATGAACTACATGTCAAATTTATTTTGCTAAGTTTCAAAAATGCTTGTTTATGATCAAGCTCTTCCTTCTTCTCATCCTTCGATTTCGAACAAGACGTATCAACTTTCATCAATGTTTGACAAAAATCACTCCTCAGATTTCCCTTTCATATAGAATTGTTGAGACATTCCCTTAAAGGAAAACATTTGAACTTCACAATGAATTGAATCCATGTATTCAAATTTATCATGGTAAGTATCATCCACAAGAGAGCATTGTCTTTGAAAATGATCATGAAGGATCTCCCTCTGAAAATAAATACCATGGCAACTCACATTAGAAACCCCATTTCCTTAAAATTTTTGCTCAAACTTTGCATGTGGTGTATCCTTTAACCAAGCCCAATCAATTTGTTTCTCTTTCACATTCTCTACATGGACCTTTTATCCTTTTTCCATTTCTATGGAATGCAACATAGCCACCGCAAAACAACTTTTCATCTTTTTAAATTTCCTTTCCAATCATCTGTTATACCAATAATCAAAAACTTGGCAAAAAATTGATATCTTCTCTTAACCTAAATCCATTTGGTAATCTTTTCCTTGATCCTTTGAATAGAAGACATGCCATAGACCTTTGTGTAGGCATCAAACCTTTGAGAAAACTCTTTGAATGCCATTTTTTCATCTGCAGTAAAGGAACTTTGAATTCTTGAAATTTGGATCTGCATTTTGACACAATATATATGCAACCATACGTGTTTGCTCCAGTCAAGTAAAATACAAAAGAACATAACCACTGCGCAAAGGGAAGTTGTGCATAGAAGTGCATTTTATCATGAGTTTCTAAACCTTCTCAACCAGCCCATTTTGTGCATATCCTCCATGCAATGTTTAATTTGATGGACAACTAGAGATATCCCATGTACAAGCACTATGAGAAAAAAATTCATGACACTCGATCATCTCTCTTAGCAAATAAAATTTTGACAAGACATTCTTAAAGCTTCGTGGCATCCACAACCTCTATGTCATGTCTTTGAAATCCTTGATGTGATATGAATTGTGTTTGCATAGTCTTTTTGTGTGTCATGTCTTCACTTTGTTGCTTTGACAGGAAAACATATTCTTGAGGATCTCTACTACGAGATTGACTATTCATGGTGGGCGCATACCCACAATTGCTTTTCTTCTTATCCTACAATGTCACATATTTTCTAGAATGAGGTGGCTAGGGATAACAGTGAGCCTTTATGCCAAACTCTTAGAAAAACTTTGACATTCAACCAAACCCTAGAAATTTTAAGGTAACGTGATCGAAATGCTCAAATCTTTTCGAAAGAAGACATTTTCAACTCTTCCCTTTACGCACATTTTTTCCAACTTGGCAAGGTATCTTTCTTTACTGTTATACAGTCTTGCACCCCTTCAGAATATCATGCTTCATTTTTATCCTACTTTGACCTACTTATTCCCTCACACCCATGTGAACACCACTATAAAGATGATGTTATAGAGAAAAGACATCATCATACTAGAAAATGACAAAACCAATCCAACATCTTGAGGAAGAAACAACAACTTCAAGTAGCTCTCACAGACCAATAACTTCCACCTTAGTTAAGCTATCTATCATGTGATTCATAGAAAAAATAGGTTGCCTCTTACTATTGGAACACAAAATGTTTGTCATGATGTAGGTGAGATAAGCCTATGGTGTACTTTTTTGTGCAGTCAATTTACAAACAAAAAGAAAGGAAATAGACTTAGAAAAAGCTTTGCCAAAATGATGTGGGACCTATTTTCCTCAAATGTAGATAGATCATACAAGGCATTTATAAAATGCTATCTACATTGGTTAGAAACTGAGTTCAGGAGTTTAACAATGGCAGATATTGTTCTAGAAGCTCTAATGCTAATTTTACGCTTTTTCTCAACTAGATAGCGAAAGCAATGTGGCTATAGCTGGGTCAAATGTCTTCAAGCCCCGAACCAACAATAGAAAACCAATGGAAAGAATTGTCTTGAAAGTTCTTTTGGTTGGAAGCTCACACACTATCACAATTTTGTATGTTCAACATACATTGTCCTCTCCTAGGAATATAATCTTTAATGAAAGACTTTGAGAACAATGCCTGTGTAGAGTTGCAGAAGGATAAGAGTTTTACAATTGCATTTCAAGTATCAACCATGCCTTAACCCCCACCATCATATAACCCTTGAAACTTCCAAACACTTTAATTAGACTATCTCTTAACTATCCTTTTCCTGTAAATGACAATACTATTAACAATTTTATCTCTTTACCCTATCCTCTCTCTTCACTGTGCAAAGAACTTGAATTTTGACTGTCATATTTATCTCTTTCATACCTCTTTATTATATCCAATATTATCATAGTACATTGTTTAACTGTTTATTTTTTATGTTTCTTACCATCTTGAGACTTGTTGACCTAACATTTTGTTCATGAACTGATGATATATCTCCTTCATAGTAGGCTGGAATATTTTTCCCTAAGCTTCGCCTTTGTATGCTTTTGACAATGTCAAGATGCTTTAGGAAACTTATGGCATACAAATCCTTCCAAGAGGTCAAAAATCAAAATCTTATGACCTTGGGATATGACTTTACAAAAGAAAATTTCCCATTTAAAACATTTTCAATCATATGAAATTCCTAGGACAGGAACAAGACTCTTTAATCAATATAAGAAATCTAGTGAAGACTATTTTAAGCCAAAGGACCCTTCCTCTAAATTTACCCAAGAATTTTCTTATAATATCATAATTTATTAAAAATTTACCTATAATTATAAAACATGCATACATAAAGTGTGAAATTTGAATATAACATACCTTCTTACTAAATCTATAGTCCATTCTATGATATAGGGTTCTTTTTCCTCACTAGAAAAATAGATTTCAAGTAGACAATCTCCTAGCCATAATGTATAGATAGCTCTGGAATGTCTAGAACGAGGCCCATTATTAAATTATGAAGTAAAAATGTAGTGTCATGAACACATAGGAACAATTATAATTTGTTGGATTACAAATAAATAATTTAAAAGGTTAAATATTAGTTGAGAAATCCATTATTAAGAACACAATATCCTGGATTTTAGCATTTTGAGGGTAACTCAAGGTTAAGAATCCATAATCAAATCATTGAAAAACAATGCCTTGATACATTTATGTGGTTATAAGATTGTTAAAATACCTGAAAGAAAAGAGGTCTCATAAAATTTCTTATTTGCAAAGTAAGTTCAAGTGGTTGGTAGCAAGGGCCTCAAAATCTCTTAAACAAAGGCAACTAGTAAGTTTAGGCCCAAACACCTCCAAAATATCAATAAAATTATTTATAATAGTAATCAGGAGAAAGGGTCGACCTATCTTGATCACCTTTGATTAACTAATTCAGAAATAAACGTATTTAAATAGAAAATATGAAGGAAAGCTTTTATCTTTAGTGTTGGTACCAAAGACATTGTTGATTGAGCTTTCACACCAGCATCATGTATACAAAGACCCACCATTGTCACGAAATATAATGCAGAAAAACTTAACATGCAATGCTTAAAATCACTTCTTTTCATGCCTTTTCTCTCTCTCTCTCCAAAACCTCGTGTTTTTAGTATTCTGCCCTTTTTCTGCAATTTCTTTCTTTCTCCTTTGTTGCTTTACCCTCTTCTACAAAATCCCTCTTCATCGCGCCATACTTTGCATTCCATTTTCAATGTAGGCAGAGAGGATGACGAAAAAGTTCGAGTGCCACCACATTTGCTTGAAGTTCCTAAAGCATTAGCATACTGCCCACACCTTCATCCAACTTTGTCTCCCAATGTTTTTGATTGATATGTTATTTTATTTATTTATTTTATTATCCACCCAATATCAATGTGAAAGTGTCTTATTTTACAGGGATGTCACACAAACTTGTTAATTTGTGAATAAGGTGTGCTAGCCATGTATTCAAACATAATGAATTTGCAAAACCATCTAAATTAAACAATCCTACTCAAATAAAATATCTTACACTCATTTTATAATGCCAAATGTTGAGAAAATTGGCAAATAACAATAGTATCAGTATAAGCATGCAATGTATAAATTTGAATAATCCAATGAAAGGTACATGTGATTAACCATTAAACTTGAATTAGAACATGGATAGACTAAACATAAAAAGAATTGGTAAAATTATAAACAAAAACACATAACATTAGATGTAAGTGGACAAAATCATAAACACAAACACATAACATCATACTTTTAAGTTATAATGTTTATTTTGAAGATTAAATATGAATCTACCATGGACATTAATAAATATTTTTCTTGATTAGATGAAAAAGAGAGTTCATTATTGTAGCCCTAACATACATAAATGGTGTATCTCTTTCTTCTTTTATCGTTCTATGTTTTTTAGTTCTCTTCTAATGATTAATTAATTTTATCATAATCTTACATCAATATTAGTCTCTAAATACAAACTTATAGAAAGGAATTATGTCTACAACTTCATTAAAACGATTATCATATACCATAATAATTTACCATTTTCTTTACTTGATAACATTTAATAGTTCTACTCCTTACTCTATACACCCCAACTATAATATTGATATAAATAATCACCTAGATGTAATCTAAACTTATTTATCAACTCTTATGAAAACAATTTTCTTGAATATGTAAGCTATTCTTGCACTCATGTGTAAACTACCTCTAATCTCTCTTCCCCTACCATGGTCATCATACCCTCCTTAGACTTACTTTATTTTAATTTTTGAGAGATAACTCTTAGCATTGAAATAACTAATCAATTTATAGAAAATCAATCAAATTTTCATAATTAATTTTTTTTTTTTAAATAAGAGCATGCTTGCTATTACTAAACTTCTTTCTAAGTAAACTTCTTTGTAAGAAAAATTTAAATAATTAAATAATTTTAATGATTTAATTATTTTCTAAAGCCATATTCTTCTATTAATTAAATAAATTTCATTATTTAATTAATTCATTTGTTTTTTTATATCCTCCTTTTGATTATTTAAATTAATATTTATTTAATTATGTTACTAATGTTCCTTCCTCTCTACAATTAAATAAATTATTATTTATTTAATTATTTATTTTCCATTTTCCTTCTATAATTAAATATTTATTTTAATTATTATATTTTTTTTCTACAATGAAATAAAGCTTACTTATTTAATTATTTTCTATTTTTCTCTCCACTATAAAATAATGTTTTTTATTATTTACTTTTTCATTAAATAATTGTTTCCAAGTAATTTTAATTAAAAGTCAACTTTTCCCTCTTTGCTATATTTAAATAATTGCTTTGATTATTTAATTTTTCAAGATTCCTCCTAAATTAAATAATTTTATAATTATTTAATTTCCTTCAGCAACCTCTTTTTTTGTGCCAATCTCCTCCCTTATCCCAATTCTAGACATAATTCCTTTCTATATGATAATCTTTTTAATGAAGTTGTAGACATAATTCCTTTCTATAAGTTTGTATTTAGAGACTAATATTGATGTAAGATTATGAAAAAATTTATTAATCATTAGAAGAGAACTAAAAACATAGAATGATAAAAGAAGAGAGAGATACACCATTTATGTATGTTAGGGCTACAATATTGAACTCTCTTTTTCATCTAATCAAGAAAAATATTTATTAATGTCCATGGTAGATTCATATTTAATCTTCAAAATAAACATTATAACTAAAAAGTATGATGTTATGTGTTTGTGTTTATGATTTTCTCCACTAACATCTAATGTTATGTGTTTTTGTTTATAATTTTACCAATTCTTTTTATGTTTAGTCTATCCATGTTCTAATTCAAGTTTAATGGTTAATCACATGTACCTTTCATTGGATTATTCAAATTTATACATTGCATGCTTATACTGATACTATTGTTATTTTCCAATTTTGTCACCATTTGGCATTATAAAATGAGAGTAAGATGTTTTTTTGAGTAGGATTGTTTAATTTAGATGGTTTTCCAAATTCATTGTGTTTGAATACATGGCTAGCACACCTTATTCAAAAATTAACAAGTTTGTGTCACATCCCTGTAAAAGAAGACCCTTTCACATCGACATTGGGTGGATAATAAAATAAATATGTAAAATAACATATCAATAAAAAACATTGGGAGACAAAGTTGGATGAAGTTATGGGCAGTATGCTAATACTTTAGGAACTTCAAGAAAATGTGGTGGCACTCAATTTTTTTCATCATCCTCTCTACCTACATGGAAAAGAGAATGCAAAGTATGGTGTGAGGAACAGGGATTTTGTAGAAAAGGGTAAAGAAAGAAAGGAGAAAGAAAGAAATTGCACAAGAAGGGAAGAAGATTGAAACACATGAGGTTTTGGAGATAGAGAGAAAAGGCATGTAAAGGAGCGATTTTAAGCATTACATGTTAATTTCTTTTGCATTATATTTCATGATAATGGTGGCTCTTTGTATACATGATGTTGGTGTGAAAGCTCAATCAACAATGTATTTGGTACCAACACTAAAGATAAGCACTTTCCCTCATATTTTCTATTTAAATACGTTTACTTATGAATTACTTAATCAAAGGTGATCAATTTAGGTCGACCCTTTCTCTTGATTACTATTATAAATAATTTTTTTGATATTTTGGAGGTGTTTGGGCCTAAACTTACTAGTTGTCTTTGTTTAAGAGTTTTTGAGGCCCTTGTTGTCAACCACTTGAACTTACTTTGCAAATAAGAAATTTTATGAGAAACCTTTTCTTTGATGTATTTTAACAAACTTAGAACCACATAAATATATCAAGGCATTTTTTTACAATGATTTGATTATGGATTCTTAACCTTGAGTTACCCTTAAAACACTAAAATCTAGGATATTGTGTTCTTATGAATGGATTTCTCAAATAATATTTAACGTTTTAAATTATTTATTTGGAATCCAACAAATTATAATTGTTCTTATGTGTTCATGACACTACATTTTTACTTCATAATCTTAATAATGGACCTTGTTCTAGACATTCCAGAGCTAGCTATACATTATGGCTAGGAGATTGTCTACTTGAAATCTATATTTCTAGTAAGGAAAAATAACCCTATATCATAGAATGAACTATAGATTTAGTAAGAAGGTATGTTA
>VDFB02296389.1:0-23124 GCA_007258455.2 Sequoia sempervirens | reverse complement strand
GAAAGAAGAATTGGAAAGAAAATAATAAATTTCAAAATAATGAAGGTTCTAACCATTTTTCTAGAAATGATGGTGCAGAAAAGCAAGCTGGAAGAAAGCCCATTATTTGCAAGTATTGTGGGGGTGAGAATCACATGGAAAAATTTTGTTTGAAGAAGAGGGACAATGAGAGGCAGCAATATAAGCCCAAGCAAGAAAGGTTTAATGATGGCAAGATGGATAAAAATAGTTTTTTGGCTGTGTCCTTTCAAAAACAAGGAAAAGGTAAATCCACTGTTAAAGGGGGTTATTTTGCTTCAGATTTTAATAAAGAATGGATTCTAGATTCAGGAGCATCTTATCACATGACTGGGGATAGATCTTTATTTGTTGATTTCAATGAAGAAATGAATTCAGATCAAGAAATAACTATTGGTAATAAAATGAAGCTTCCAATTTTAGGAACAGGAACTGTTAATGTGACAAATGGGACTTTAAAAAATGTTTTATTGGTAAAAGGATTAGGGGTAAATCTTATTTCAGTATATAAAATTGTTCAAGCTGGATATGAGTTTGTTGTCAATGCTAATGAAGTTATTGTTAGAGATAAAAAAGACCCAAGCAATATAATTGCTATTGGTAGAGTTGATCATGAAGAGAGTCTATTTAAATTTTTGGGGTTTGTTGATGATAAATACACGCACTCTCATGCTTTTATTGCTCAAACTGATTATATGTCAAAACTTTGGCATGCTAGACTTGGACATATAAATTATAAAAAATTACAAGACATGATTAGAATGGATATGGTTAGAGGATTAACACAAATTTCAGCTTCTGAAGATGTTTGTGAAGGATGTGTGTTAGGGAAACATCACCAAGAACCTTTTAATTTAGGTAAAGCATGGAGAGCTAATCATCCACTACAACTCATTCATAGTGACTTATGTGAACCAGTTATACTTCACTTTCAGGTGCCAAGTACCTTCTCACTTTTATTGATGATTATAGCAGGAGAGTATGGGTTTATTTTCTTGAAAGAAAAAATGAAGTATTTGAAGTTTTTCAGAAGTTTAAGGCATTAGTTGAAAATAAAAGTGGGAAAAGAATTAAATGATTAAGGACAGATAATGGGGGTGAATAATGTAATTATGCATTTGAATCATTTTGTGAAAGTTGTGGTATTAAAGTGCAAAGAAAAACTCCTCATACCCCTCAACAAAATCGGGTGGCTGAACGAATGAATAGAACTCTTTTAGAGATGGCTTGTTGTATGTTGCATTTTAAAAGTTTGGATAATAAATTTTGGGGTTTGGCTGTCTCTTGTGCTGCACATATTTTGAATAGAATTCCTACTAATGCCCTCAAATATGTTACTCCTGAAGAAGCATGGAGTGGAAAAAAGCCTCATGTTGGGTATTTTAAGGTGTTTGTATGTCTTGCTTGGGCACACATTCTTAATGAAAAGAGAAAAAAATTAGAACCAAAAGGTCATAAGTGTTTGTTTACGGGTTATAGCAAAGATTCAAAGGCTTACAGGTTATATGATTTGACAACAAACAAGGTCTTTGTTAGTAGAGATGTAAAGTTTGATGAAGAATCACAACTTATACCCACTTCTCATTCTACAACAGCAAATGCTTCCAACCTTTCAGATATTTTCCAAGCAAATATTGATGAGGATGAGTTGTGCACTTCTACAAATGATGAAAATATCATTGAAAATGAAACAACTAATGTTTTTGACCAGCCATTTTTTGTAGGTAGTGATGATGAAGAAGAAGGCTTTTCAGCTAGACAAAAGACAAGGAGCATTGAAGATATATATGGGCAAGGATCAAAACTTCAAGGAAGAAATGGTAGTGCTTTTATGGCCAAAGTATTACAGATTGATGATCCAATTTCATATGAGCAAGCTAGAGGGAAGAAAAAATGGGAGCAACCTATGAAAGAAGAATATGGTGGTGATATAAATGACCAAAAATTTGTTGGAAGCTATGATTTTCATATTGGGTCAAGTCCAATTACATGGAGCAGCAAAAAGAAAACTAATACATTGTTTTCTTGTGGAGCAGAATATAGAGCAGAAAAAGAGTTAGGAAAGGAAGCAATTTGGATTCAAAAGGTGAACATTAAGGGGGGATAGTGTTATAACGTTCCCCTCTCCTTTGTATCTTTTTTTTTATTTGAAAAAACAATAATATAAAGGAGAGGGGAACATTATAACACTATCCCCCCTTAATGTTCCCCTGGAAGGTCCGATGACATCCATTCTTGGTGGTATATGTTTTTGATGAGTTTTGTAGAGTACACACTCATGTTTTCCCTAGGACTTTCCTTATACAATCAGAGATACCAATATGTTTTTGATGAGTTTTGTAGAGTACACACTCATGTTTGTCATGTTTTCTCGAGCAACTGGGATGCTTCCTAACTACTAAGAGTTAGTACAGCCCATTAAGTGATACATTCATATTAATGTGTGTCTCACTGATTCATTGATATCTTTTGTGTGATTTGTATGTTGCAGGTTCATTAGTTTTTTGGAGATTCAAGATGCAACCAACAACTTTGACGATTCACTTCTTTTTGAGGTAGGTGGGTTTGGAAAAGTTTAGAGAGTAGAAATCAGTGGTGGCATTAGAGTTGTAGTGAAGACAGAAAAACCACAGTCCTCCAAGGTTCTCAACAGTTCATGAATGAGATAGGCTTGTTGTGCATGCTTAGGCGCAAGAGTTGTTAATGACTACAAGGCTATATCCCTTATTCGCTACTATGATCAGAACTCAGAAATGTGTGTTGTTTATGACTATGTTCCCATTGGCACACTGGACAAGTATCTCCATGGCAAGGGCCTTGGAAGGTCCGATGACATCCATTCTTGGTGGTATATCTTTCAAACTCTAATCAAAATATAAAATGATATTTACAAATTTTCTTTCTCTGAGAAAATTTGGGCCAAAATGTCATTTTGGATTGAACCAAATCGTTGTAGATTATATTCAAAGGAATTCATATAATTAATTTAGACACTACTTGAAGGTGCAACATTGTAAGGTAATTTCTTGTTTTCGCAGTGCCACCACCGCCGGTGGTTAAGTAGGCAATTCAGTATAACACTCTGAGTGATAAAACGTTCAAGTCCTCAACAAAATATGTATGTCGTCTTGTATCTCTATAATATTTACAAATCTGCAGTGTCAAACAGATTCAAAGGAATTCAGATAATTAATTTTAAATTATATTTCAAGATTACTTTTGTTTTGATGCGTTGCAAAACAACTATTGTAATTATTGCAAAGGAAATTATTTGCATTTTTTCTTTTGTTATTCTACATAAAAAAGGTGTTATATTTTTATAGTGAGACCAAATGTTTGCAGGTGTATTTCATAGGGAGGCTAGAGGATATTCTAATTAATATGGTAAATATTCAAAAGTCATAAAATTATATTGTTTTGGTCCGAAAATTAGGAAAAGAAAGAGTAAAGAGGAGCTGCACTATTTGTGGACACTGGAGGGAGCTTGATTTTGTAGGCAATCATTATCGAAATAAATCTCAAATTTAGAAAAGGGTGTAAGCAATGAGTAAGTCTTTTCAAACACTAAAAGAATTTGCAATAATCTTAACCTCATAAATGTTATAAGCATCTCAACATCTACATGTTTAGACTATCCATCATATGTTTCTAATAATTTTCTCTCAAATTTGTATTCATATAAATGGTTGATAGAATTGCATTTTGACGAGGTCCCATGGAGAGGCTTCTTAAATTTTTTATGGATTCACTGTTTAAAAAAAAATTAGATGGATTTATCAAGTTATGTTATGGTTTTTTTTAATGTTTCACATAAAAATTTAGAAGAAAAATGTAATCTCATGTGGGCGGCATGATTTTAAATTTTTTGTTCATAGCTAAAATTGTCCATCTTATTTCAACTATTTTTTGTCCATGTCTAAAATTAGACATCATAAATTTGTAACAGCTTGGTTTTTTTTAGAAAGAAAAAATTAACTTTTAGGACTCACATAAGAAAATATTGTTTATGGTGAATTTTTTATGTTTAATAAGTTGTTCAAATTTTATGATAATGGATCATTATTTAATACAATTTAAATTTGATTTATGGAATTGAAAGAGATAAAAATAATAATAAAAAAAAAAAAGATTCACAATTTCTATTTTAAGAGAATATATATCCAATGTTAATTAATATTAGGTTAGTGTTAGGGTTAGGGTTAGGGTTCATGTTATGGTTATTGTTAGGTTTTTTTAATTAATATAACTAATAATATAATAATATAATATAGTATAATTATATATTTATTCATGTTAGGTTTATTTTAAAATTTAAGATATATAAATTACACTGAGATATATCAAGGCATTTAATTTTTTAATTTCATATATCTATATTAAAGTTCAATGATGAAAAATTAAATGCCTCATATATCTTGACTAATTTGTACATCTTAAATTTAAGATATATATGCTAGTACTATTTACAAATTCAATTAAGCAATGCATGTAAAAAAATTTGGTATCCTACCTCTTATTTGTATGTGAAATACAATAGTTAACAATTAGTAAAATATTTATTAAGGATCCTAAAATTCCACGTAGGGCACAATATAGCAAATCTGACATCTATAGAAGTAATCTACTCAGGACTAAAAATCTACCTGAGATTTTCAGTTTACTAAATCCTTCAACATATGAAACATATAGATGAAAAAATGATCAAAAAAATCAATCAAATTATATAGCTAGAAATGATTTTCCTTGAGTTTCCAAGAAGCCTACATAGAAACAACAAGGCATTCTAAGGATATTATCAATCGGTTTTGAAAGTTTTGGCACATTTTGCTCATTTATGTACTCCTAAAATCCATTTTATCGGCCCTTCAATCTACATTTTTGCACAATTGTTTGTATCTGATTAGGGTAAGGAAAGAATTCAAATGAATACCAAAGGACTAGTCATGACCCAGGTTGAGTAGATATGTGAAGAGAGAACGACTGCTATGTATAGAGGAGATTGTGTATTAAATAAGGGAAACTTAAATAAATCATAAATTTGTGTCTCTTAAATGGCTAACAACAAATTTCCAAATTTTGGAAAAAGAATAACAAAGGCTTCTCTGATATATCGTATGCATTAATATTTTATTCAAATAATTTCAAGAAATTGAAACATATTGATTTTGGACTGCATGCCACTAACCTTTTACAAAGTCCTCTTTTCAATTCTATGCATATCCCCTCCTTTGGACTGTAGGTAGTTGCTTCATGCATATTCTAACACTTTGCATATATTTTTAAATACCGACTGTCCTTTTGACTTGTAGCATCCTTTGTAAGTGAAACAAAATTGTCATAGACCTATGCTCTCTACACTATGTAAGGAAACCTTTCAACAAAACCTTATTGGACTGTCTCATAAAATCCATTCTGCTATAATCAAAATTCATTATTCACTAACGAAGAACATGCATAACCTTTGACTATTATTTTGATAATCTTTGTGATTATCCCTTCACTTAATGAATACGACTGTTGTTTCCAACATGTATCCTCTATCTTTCCTATATTTTTTCCTTCAATCTAGCGTTCAAAGGTTCAAATTCTTTGTTGAATAAATCCTAAGAAATATCCTTCATCTTTGCACTAAAGATCAAGAGATCCCTCTGGAATGTTGAGGTCGACACAAGTGGTAACCATGACCACATTAGAATCTACTTAATATGAACTACATGTCAAATTTATTTTGCTAAGTTTCAAAAATGCTTGTTTATGATCAAGCTCTTCCTTCTTCTCATCCTTCGATTTCGAACAAGACGTATCAACTTTCATCAATGTTTGACAAAAATCACTCCTCAGATTTCCCTTTCATATAGAATTGTTGAGACATTCCCTTAAAGGAAAACATTTGAACTTCACAATGAATTGAATCCATGTATTCAACTTTATCATGGTAAGTATCATCCACAAGAGAGCATTGTCTTTGAAAATGATCATGAAGGAGCCCCCTCTGAAAATAAATACCATGGCAACTCACATTAGAAACCCCATTTCCTTAAAATTTTTGCTCAAACTTTGCATGTGGTGTATCCTTTAACCAAGCCCAATCAATTTGTTTCTCTTTCACATTCTCTACATGGACCTTTTATCCTTTTTCCATTTCTATGGAATGCAACATAGCCACCGCAAAACAACTTTTCATCTTTTTAATTTCCTTTCCAATCATCTGTTATACCAATAATCAAAAACTTGGCAAAAACATTGATATCTTCTCTTAACCTAAATCCATTTGGTAATCTTTTCCTTGATCCTTTGAATAGAAGACATGCCATAGACCTTTGTGTAGGCATCAAACCTTTGAGAAAACTCTTTGAATGCCATTTTTTCATCTGCAGTAAAGGAACTTTGAATTCTTGAAATTTGGATCTGCATTTTGACACAATATATATGCAACCATACGTGTTTGCTCCAGTCAAGTAAAATACAAAAGAACATAACCACTGCGCAAAGGGAAGTTGTGCATAGAAGTGCATTTTATCATGAGTTTCTAAACCTTCTCAACCAGCCCATTTTGTGCATATCCTCCATGCAATGTTTAATTTGATGGACAACTAGAGATATCCCATGTACAAGCACTATGAGAAAAAAATTCATGACACTCGATCATCTCTCTTAGCAAATAAAATTTTGACAAGACATTCTTAAAGCTTCGTGGCATCCACAACCTCTATGTCATGTCTTTGAAATCCTTGATGTGATATGAATTGTGTTTGCATAGTCTTTTTGTGTGTCATGTCTTCACTTTGTTGCTTTGACAGGAAAACATATTCTTGAGGATCTCTACTACGAGATTGACTATTCATGGTGGGCGCATACCCACAATTGCTTTTCTTCTTATCCTACAATGTCACATATTTTCTAGAATGAGGTGGCTAGGGATAACAGTGAGCCTTTATGCCAAACTCTTAGAAAAACTTTGACATTCAACCAAACCCTAGAAATTTTAAGGTAACGTGATCGAAATGCTCAAATCTTTTCGAAAGAAGACATTTTCAACTCTTCCCTTTACGCACATTTTTTCCAACTTGGCAAGGTATCTTTCTTTACTGTTATACAGTCTTGCACCCCTTCAGAATATCATGCTTCATTTTTATCCTACTTTGACCTACTTATTCCCTCACACCCATGTGAACACCACTATAAAGATGATGTTATAGAGAAAAGACATCATCATACTAGAAAATGACAAAACCAATCCAACATCTTGAGGAAGAAACAACAACTTCAAGTAGCTCTCACAGACCAATAACTTCCACCTTAGTTAAGCTATCTATCATGTGATTCATAGAAAAAATAGGTTGCCTCTTACTATTGGAACACAAAATGTTTGTCATGATGTAGGTGAGATAAGCCTATGGTGTACTTTTTTGTGCAGTCAATTTACAAACAAAAAGAAAGGAAATAGACTTAGAAAAAGCTTTGCCAAAATGATGTGGGACCTATTTTCCTCAAATGTAGATAGATCATACAAGGCATTTATAAAATGCTATCTACATTGGTTAGAAACTGAGTTCAGGAGTTTAACAATGGCAGATATTGTTCTAGAAGCTCTAATGCTAATTTTACGCTTTTTCTCAACTAGATAGCGAAAGCAATGTGGCTATAGCTGGGTCAAATGTCTTCAAGCCCCGAACCAACAATAGAAAACCAATGGAAAGAATTGTCTTGAAAGTTCTTTTGGTTGGAAGCTCACACACTATCACAATTTTGTATGTTCAACATACATTGTCCTCTCCTAGGAATATAATCTTTAATGAAAGACTTTGAGAACAATGCCTGTGTAGAGTTGCAGAAGGATAAGAGTTTTACAATTGCATTTCAAGTATCAACCATGCCTTAACCCCCACCATCATATAACCCTTGAAACTGCCAAACACTTTAATTAGACTATCTCTTAACTATCCTTTTCCTGTAAATGACAATACTATTAACAATTTTATCTCTTTACCCTATCCTCTCTCTTGACTGTGCAAAGAACTTGAATTTTGACTGTCATATTTATCTCTTTCATACCTCTTTATTATATCCAATATTATCATAGTACATTGTTTAACTGTTTATTTTTTATGTTTCTTACCATCGCGAGACTTGTTGACCTAACATTTTGTTCATGAACTGATGATATATCTCCTTCATAGTAGGCTGGAATATTTTTCCCTAAGTTTCGCCTTTGTATGCTTTTGACAATGTCAAGATGCTTTAGGAAACTTATGGCATACAAATCCTTCCAAGAGGTCAAAAATCACAATCTTATGACCTTGGGATATGACTTTACAAAAGAAAATTTCCCATTTAAAACATTTTCAATCATATGAAATTCCTAGGACAGGAACAAGACTCTTTAATCAATATAAGAAATCTAGTGAAGACTATTTTAAGCCAAAGGACCCTTCCTCTAAATTTACCCAAGAATTTTCTTATAATATCATAATTTATTAAAAATTTACCTATAATTATAAAACATGCATACATAAAGTGTGAAATTTGAATATAACATACCTTCTTACTAAATCTATAGTCCATTCTATGATATAGGGTTCTTTTTCCTCACTAGAAAAATAGATTTCAAGTAGACAATCTCCTAGCCATAATGTATAGATAGCTCTGGAATGTCTAGAACGAGGCCCATTATTAAATTATGAAGTAAAAATGTAGTGTCATGAACACATAGGAACAATTATAATTTGTTGGATTACAAATAAATAATTTAAAAGGTTAAATATTAGTTGAGAAATCCATTATTAAGAACACAATATCCTGGATTTTAGCATTTTGAGGGTAACTCAAGGTTAAGAATCCATAATCAAATCATTGAAAAACAATTCCTTGATACATTTATGTGGTTATAAGATTGTTAAAATACCTGAAAGAAAAGAGGTCTCATAAAATTTCTTATTTGCAAAGTAAGTTCAAGTGGTTGGTAGCAAGGGCCTCAAAATCTCTTAAACAAAGGCAACTAGAAAGTTTAGGCCCAAACACCTCCAAAATATCAATAAAATTATTTATAATAGTAATCAGGAGAAAGGGTCGACCTATCTTGATCACCTTTGATTAACTAATTCAGAAATAAACGTATTTAAATAGAAAATATGAAGGAAAGCTCTTATCTTTAGTGTTGGTACCAAAGACATTGTTGATTGAGCTTTCACACCAGCATCATGTATACAAAGACCCACCATTGTCACGAAATATAATGCAGAAAAACTTAACATGCAATGCTTAAAATCACTTCTTTTCATGCCTTTTCTCTCTCTCTCTCCAAAACCTCGTGTTTTTAGTATTCTGCCCTTTTTCTGCAATTTCTTTCTTTCTCCTTTGTTGCTTTACCCTCTTCTACAAAATCCCTCTTCATCGCGCCATACTTTGCATTCCATTTTCAATGTAGGCAGAGAGGATGACGAAAAAGTTCGAGTGCCACCACATTTGCTTGAAGTTCCTAAAGCATTAGCATACTGCCCACACCTTCATCCAACTTTGTCTCCCAATGTTTTTGATTGATATGTTATTTTATTTATTTATTTTATTATCCACCCAATATCAATGTGAAAGTGTCTTATTTTACAGGGATGTCACACAAACTTGTTAATTTGTGAATAAGGTGTGCTAGCCATGTATTCAAACATAATGAATTTGCAAAACCATCTAAATTAAACAATCCTACTCAAATAAAATATCTTACACTCATTTTATAATGCCAAATGTTGAGAAAATTGGCAAATAACAATAGTATCAGTATAAGCATGCAATGTATAAATTTGAATAATCCAATGAAAGGTACATGTGATTAACCATTAAACTTGAATTAGAACATGGATAGACTAAACATAAAAAGAATTGGTAAAATTATAAACAAAAACACATAACATTAGATGTAAGTGGACAAAATCATAAACACAAACACATAACATCATACTTTTAAGTTATAATGTTTATTTTGAAGATTAAATATGAATCTACCATGGACATTAATAAATATTTTTCTTGATTAGATGAAAAAGAGAGTTCATTATTGTAGCCCTAACATACATAAATGGTGTATCTCTTTCTTCTTTTATCGTTCTATGTTTTTTAGTTCTCTTCTAATGATTAATTAATTTTATCATAATCTTACATCAATATTAGTCTCTAAATACAAACTTATAGAAAGGAATTATGTCTACAACTTCATTAAAACGATTATCATATACCATAATAATTTACCATTTTCTTTACTTGATAACATTTAATAGTTCTACTCCTTACTCTATACACCCCAACTATAATATTGATATAAATAATCACCTAGATGTAATCTAAACTTATTTATCAACTCTTATGAAAACAATTTTCTTGAATATGTAAGCTATTCTTGCACTCATGTGTAAACTACCTCTAATCTCTCTTCCCCTACCATGGTCATCATACCCTCCTTAGACTTACTTTATTTTAATTTTTGAGAGATAACTCTTAGCATTGAAATAACTAATCAATTTATAGAAAATCAATCAAATTTTCATAATTAATTTTTTTTTTTTAAATAAGAGCATGCTTGCTATTACTAAACTTCTTTCTAAGTAAACTTCTTTGTAAGAAAAATTTAAATAATTAAATAATTTTAATGATTTAATTATTTTCTAAAGCCATATTCTTCTATTAATTAAATAAATTTCATTATTTAATTAATTCATTTGTTTTTTTATATCCTCCTTTTGATTATTTAAATTAATATTTATTTAATTATGTTACTAATGTTCCTTCCTCTCTACAATTAAATAAATTATTATTTATTTAATTATTTATTTTCCATTTTCCTTCTATAATTAAATATTTATTTTAATTATTATATTTTTTTTCTACAATGAAATAAAGCTTACTTATTTAATTATTTTCTATTTTTCTCTCCACTATAAAATAATGTTTTTTATTATTTACTTTTTCATTAAATAATTGTTTCCAAGTAATTTTAATTAAAAGTCAACTTTTCCCTCTTTGCTATATTTAAATAATTGCTTTGATTATTTAATTTTTCAAGATTCCTCCTAAATTAAATAATTTTATAATTATTTAATTTCCTTCAGCAACCTCTTTTTTTGTGCCAATCTCCTCCCTTATCCCAATTCTAGACATAATTCCTTTCTATATGATAATCTTTTTAATGAAGTTGTAGACATAATTCCTTTCTATAAGTTTGTATTTAGAGACTAATATTGATGTAAGATTATGAAAAAATTTATTAATCATTAGAAGAGAACTAAAAACATAGAATGATAAAAGAAGAGAGAGATACACCATTTATGTATGTTAGGGCTACAATATTGAACTCTCTTTTTCATCTAATCAAGAAAAATATTTATTAATGTCCATGGTAGATTCATATTTAATCTTCAAAATAAACATTATAACTGAAAAGTATGATGTTATGTGTTTGTGTTTATGATTTTCTCCACTAACATCTAATGTTATGTGTTTTTGTTTATAATTTTACCAATTCTTTTTATGTTTAGTCTATCCATGTTCTAATTCAAGTTTAATGGTTAATCATATGTACCTTTCATTGGATTATTCAAATTTGTACATTGCATGCTTTAATGATACTATTGTTATTTTCCAATTTTGTCACCATTTGGCATTATAAAATGAGAGTAAGATGTTTTTTTGAGTAGGATTGTTTAATTTAGATGGTTTTCCAAATTCATTGTGTTTGAATACATGGCTAGCACACCTTATTCAAAAATTAACAAGTTTGTGTCGCATCCCTGTAAAAGAAGACCCTTTCACATCGACATTGGGTGGATAATAAAATAAATATGTAAAATAACATATCAATAAAAAACATTGGGAGACAAAGTTGGATGAAGTTATGGGCAGTATGCTAATACTTTAGGAACTTCAAGAAAATGTGGTGGCACTCAATTTTTTTCATCATCCTCTCTACCTACATGGAAAAGAGAATGCAAAGTATGGTGTGAGGAACAGGGATTTTGTAGAAAAGGGTAAAGAAAGAAAGGAGAAAGAAAGAAATTGCACAAGAAGGGAAGAAGATTGAAACACATGAGGTTTTGGAGATAGAGAGAAAAGGCATGTAAAGGAGCGATTTTAAGCATTACATGTTAATTTCTTTTGCATTATATTTCATGATAATGGTGGCTCTTTGTATACATGATGTTGGTGTGAAAGCTCAATCAACAATGTATTTGGTACCAACACTAAAGATAAGCACTTTCCCTCATATTTTCTATTTAAATACGTTTACTTATGAATTACTTAATCAAAGGTGATCAATTTAGGTCGACCCTTTCTCTTGATTACTATTATAAATAATTTTTTTGATATTTTGGAGGTGTTTGGGCCTAAACTTACTAGTTGTCTTTGTTTAAGAGTTTTTGAGGCCCTTGTTGTCAACCACTTGAACTTACTTTGCAAATAAGAAATTTTATGAGAAACATTTTCTTTGACATATTTTAACAATCTTAGAACCACATAAATATATCAAGGCATTTTTTTACAATGATTTGATTATGGATTCTTAACCTTGAGTTACCCTCAAAACACTAAAATCTAGGATATTGTGTTCTTATGAATGGATTTCTCAAATAATATTTAACGGTTTAAATTATTTATTTGGAATCCAACAAATTATAATTGTTCTTATGTGTTCATGACACTACATTTTTACTTCATAATCTTAATAATGGACCTTGTTCTAGACATTCCAGAGCTAGCTATACATTATGGCTAGGAGATTGTCTACTTGAAATCTATATTTCTAGTAAGGAAAAATAACCCTATATCATAGAATGAACTATAGATTTAGTAAGAAGGTATGTTATATTCAAATTTCACACTTTATGTATTCATGTTTTAGAATTATAGGTAAATTTATAATAAATTATGATATTATAAGAAAATTCTTGGGTAAATTTAGAGGAAGGGTCCTTTGGCTTAAAATAGTCTTCAATAGATTTCTTATATTGATTAAAGAGAAAAATTGTTATAGTATGGTCATTTACAGGAAAAAGGACAGTTAAGAGATAGTTTAATTAAAGTGTTTCGTTGTTTCAAGGGTTATATGATGGTGGGGGTTAAGGCATGGTTGATACTTGAAATGCATTTGGGAAACTCTTATCCTTCTGCAAATCTACACATACATTGTTCTCAAAGTCTTTAATCGAAGATTCTTTTCCTAGGAGAGGACAGTGTATGTTGAACATACATAATTGTGACAATGTGTGATCTTCAAACCAAAAGCACTTTCAAGACATTTCTTTCCTTTGGTTTTCTATTATTGGTTGGGGGCTTGAAGAGATTTCAACTAGCTATAGCCACATTACTTTTGCTATCTAGTTGAGAAAAAGGGTAAAATTAGCATTAGAGCTTCTAGAACAATATCTACCATTGTTAAACTCCTGGACTCAATTACTAACCAATGTACATAGGATGTTATAAAAGCCTTGCATTATCTATCTACATTTGAGGGAAATAGGTCCCACATCATTTTGGAAAAGCTTTTTCTAAGTCTATTTCCTTTCTTATTGTTGGTAAATTGACTACACAAAAAAGTACACCATAGGCTTATCTAACCTACATCATGACAAATATTTTGTGTTACAATAGTAGGAGGCAACCTAGTCTTTCGATGAATCACACGACATACAACTTAACTTAGGTGGAGGTTATTGGTCTCTAAGAGCGACTTGTAGTTGTTGTTTCTTCCTCAAGATGTTGGGTTGGTTAAGACGTTTTCTAGTGTGATGATGGCTTGGTTGAAGGATACACCACATCCAAAGTTTGAGCACAAAGTTTAAGGAAATGGGATTTCTAATGTGAGTTGCCATGGTATTTATTTTCAGGAGGAGCTCCTTCATGATCATTTTCGAATAGAACACTCTCTTGTGGATGATACTTACCTTGATAAAGTTTAATACAAGGATTCAATTCATTGCGAAGTTCAAATGTTTTCCTTGAAGGGAATGCCTCAACAATTATATATGAGAGGCAAATCTAACAAGTGATTTTTGTCAAACATTGATGAAAGTTGATATATCTTGTTCGAAATCCAAGGATGAGAAGGAAGAGCCTAATCATAAACAAGTTTTTTTGAAACTTAGCAAAATAATTTTGACATGTAGTTCATATTCAGTAGATTCTAATGTGTTCATGGTTACCGCCTGTGTCAACCTTGACATTCCAGAGGGATCTCTTGATCTTCAGTGCAGAGATGAAGGATATTTCTAAGGATTTATTCAACAAAGAATTTGAACCTTTGAACCTTTGAACACTGGATTCAAGGAAAAAATATAGGAAAGATAGAGGCTACATGTTGGCAACAACAGTCATTGTATTCATTAAGTGAAGGGATAATCACAAAGTTTATCAAAATAACAATCAAAGGTTATGCAGGTTCTTCGTTAGTGAATAATGACTTTTGATGATAGTAGAATGGATTTTATGAGATGGTCCAATAAGGTTTTGTTGAAAGGTTTCATTACATAGTGTAGAGAGAAAAGGTCTATGACAATTTTGTTTCACTTGTAAAGTATGCTACAAGTCAAAAGAACAGTCAGTATTTAAACATATATGCAAAGTATTAGAATATGCATGAATCAACTACCTACAGTCCAAAGGAGAGGATACACACTCTCCTCTATACATAGGAGTTGATCTCTCTTCATATATCTGCTCAACCTTGGGTCATGACTGATCCTTTGGTATTCATTTGAATTCTTTCCTTACCCTAAGTAGAAATAAACAATTGTGCAAAAATGTAGATTGAAGGGTTGATAAAATGGATTTTAGGAGTACATAAATAAGCAAAATGTGCCAAAATTTTGAAAAATCGATTGATAATATCCTTAGACCACCTAGTTGTTTTTATGTAGGCTTTTTGGAAACTCAAGGAAAATAATTTCTAGCTATATAATTTGATTGATTTTGTTGATAATTTTTTCATCTATATGTTTCATATGTTGAAGGATTTAGTAAACTAAAAATCTCAGGCAAATTTTTAGTCCTTATTAGATTACTTCTATAGATGTTAGATTTACTTTATTGTGCCCTATGTGGAATTTTAGGATCCTTAATAAATATTTTACTAATTGTTAAGTATTGTATTTCACATACAAATAAGAGGTAGGATACCAATTTTGTTTACATGCATTGCTTAATAGAATTGGTAAATAGTACTAGCATATATATCTTAAATTTAAGATATATAAATTACACTGAGATATATTGAGGCATTTAATTTTTCATCATTCAAATTTAATATAGATATATTAAATTAAAAAATTAAACACCTCAATATATCTCATTGTAATTTATATATCTTAAATTTTAAAATAAACCTAACATGAATAAAGATATAATTTTACTATATAATTTTTTTATATTATTAGTTATATTAATAAAAAAACTAACAATAACCTTAACCTGAACCCTAACCCTAACCCTAATCATAACCCTAACACTAACCCTAACCTTAATCCCTATTCATGAAAATAAACCTATTCGTGATGATAACCCTAACCCTAACCATAACCCTAACTCTAACCCTAACCCTAACCCGAATCCTAACCCTAACCATAATCCTATTTAAGATGACGAAGCTTATTTGTGATGATAAACCTAACCCTAATCCTAACTCTAACCCTAGCCCTAACCCTAACTGTAATCCCTATTTGTAATGATAAAATTATTTGTGATGAAAACCCTAACCCTAATTCTAATCCTAACCCTAACCCTAATCCTATTTGTGATGATAAACCTAATCCTAATCCTAACCCTAACACTAACCCTAACCCTAATCCTAACCCTAATCCTATTCGTGATGATAAGCATATTCACGATGAGAACCCTGACCCTAAACCTAACCATAACCCCAACACTATCCCTAACCCTAACTCTAACCCTAACCATAACCATAACCATAAACATAATCATAACCATAACCTTAACCCTAATCCTAACATAACCCTAACCCTAATCCCTACCCCAACCCTAACCCTAACCTGAATCCCTATTCGTTATGATAACCCCAACCCTAATCCCAATTTTAACTGTAACCCTAAACAAATTACTATTTTTTATCATTTATAAACCTATCCCTAATAGTAAACCTAACCGTAATCCTAACCTTACCCTAACCCTAATCCATATACATGATGATAAAAAATTTTGTGATGATAACCCCAACCCTAATCCCAATTTTAACTCTAACCCTAACCAAATTACTATATTTTATCATTTATAAACCAATCCCTAACCATACCCTTAACCCTAACCCTAATGCTAACCCTAATCCCTATTCGTGATGTTAAACCTATTCGTGATGATAACCCCAACCCTAACATAAATCCTTACCCTAACCCTAACCCAAACACTAACCCTAACCCTACCCCTAACCTTAATCCTAACCCTAACCCTAATCCTATTTTTGATGATAAACATAACCCTAACACTAACCCTAACCCCAATCCTATTCATGATGATAATCTTATATGTGATGATAACCCTAACTGTAACCATAACAATAAACATAACCCTAACTCTAACCCTAACCCTAACCCTAACCCTAACCCTAATTCTTATTCATTAGGATAAACCTATTCATGATGATAACGCCAACCCTATCCCAATTTTAACTCTAACCCTAAGCAAATTATTATATTTTATCATTTATAAACTTATCCCTAGCCATAACCATAGCCATAACCCTATTCCTAACCCTAACCCTAATCCCTATCTGTGATGATAACCCCAACCTTAATACTAACCCTAACCCTAACCCTAACCCTAACGCTAACCCAAACACTAACCCTAACCCTAATCCCTATTCATGATGATAAATCTAACCCTAAACCTAACCATAGCCCTAACCCTAACCTTAATCCTAACCCTAACCCTAATCCTATTCGTGATGATAAACCTAATCCAAATCCTAACCCTAACACTGACCCTAACGCTAATCCTATTCGTGATGATAATCCTATCCATAATTATAACTGTAACCCTAACCCTAACCATAACCCTAACCCTAACCCTAATTCTAACACTAACACTAACCCTAACACTAATCCTAACCCTAACACTAACCCTAATCCCTATTCATGATGATAAACCTATTCATGATGATAACCCCAACCCTAATCCCAATTTTAACTCTAGCCCTCACCAAATTACTATACTTTATCATTAATAAACCTATCCCTAACCATAACCATAACCTTAACCCTAACCCTAACCCTAATCCTAACCCTAATACCTATTTGTGATGATAAATCTAACCCTAAACCTAACCATAACCCTAACCCTAACCTTAATCCTAACCCTAACCCTAATCCTATTCGTGATGATAAACCTAATCCACATTCTAACCCTAACACTAACCCTAACCCTAATCATATTCATGATGATAATCCTATATGTAATGATAATTGTAACCCTAATCTTAACCATAACCATAACCCTAACCATAACCCTAATCCTAACCCTAACCATAACACTAACCCTAATCCTAACCCTAACCCTAACACTAACCCTAAGCCCTATTCATGATGATAAACCTATTCGTGATGATAACCCCAACCCTAATCCCTATTTTAACTCTAACCCTCACCAAATTACTATACTTTATAATTTATAAACCTATGCCTAACCATAACCATAACCATAACCCTAACCCTAACCCCAACCCTAACACCTATTCGTGATGATAACCCCAACCTTAATACTAACCCTAACCCTAACCCTAACCCTCACACTAACAATAACCCTAACTGTAATACCTATTCATGATGATAACCCTAACCCTAACCATAACCATAACCCTAACCCAAACACTAACCTTAATCCTAGCCCTAAGCTTAATCATATTCATGATGATAACCTATTTGAGATGATAAACCTAACCCTAATCCTAACCCTAACACTAACCCTAACCCTAATCCTATTCATGATGATAATTCTATCCTTGATGATAACCCTAACCCTAACCCTAACCATAACCACAACCATAACCACAACCATAACCATAACCCTGGCCGTAACCGTAACCCTAACCTTAACCGTAATCCATATTCGTGATGATAACCCTAACCCTTTACCCTAACCATAACCCTAACCCTAACCGTAATCATAACCCTAACCCTATCCCTAACCATAACCATAACCTTAACCCTAACCCTTACCCTAACCCTAACCCTAATCCCTATTCGTGATGATAACCCCAACCTTAATACTAACCCTAACCTTAACCATAACCTTAATCCTATTCATGATGATAAACCTAATCCTAGTCCTAACCCTAACACTAACCCTGACCCTAATCCTATTTGTGATGATAACTGTAACTATGGATACTAAATCTGCAATATGTTAAGCCTTAACATGAATAAGTCAAGCAAAACACAACAAATCTAATATCCCTATGAAATGTTGCATCATGTTAGCTATGGTAAATGAGAAATTAAAACAATAGGAAAAACTAAATAAGCATATAAACAACATGAATCCAAATTTATCTCATAGTGGATTAGTGCTTCTATGGAAAGAATCCCTTTCCCAATCCTTTGCTAAGCTCCATGATATTGATGATATGAAACTGCTTTAAAGATGATATGAGGTAGACAAAATCAGTTCTCAGTTCAAGAGAGTGAATTTGCATGAGATTATGGAGGATTTGTTGAAGAATGAAACCTTCTATTTATAAAATGTCAAATGCTAAGAGTGCTCAAAATAGAGCAATGTGGGATAAATATTTGACCAATGAGATTGAGCCACTTGTCAACTTGTGATAGGTTGAGGAATGAGCACATTTTGGTCAATGTGCCAAAGAGGGGGAGATTCAAATTTGAATTTGAGAGTTAAATGTTGAGTTTGACTTGTGCAAGAGCCATGTGAGAGCTCATAAATGCTTTGTTGGATGTACATGTCAAATTGGGGGGAGATTTAAATTTGTAGAATATTCTCCCTTTATGCCAAGTTGAAAGTAAATAAATATTTTGATAAATCAATTAAATGCATTTTCATGTGCAAGTGGCAAAATCTAGAGAATACAAGTGATTAGGTTTAGCATTTAATCATGGATTAGATTGTATAAGATGATGTTAGATTTCTTTGACCCATTTGACTTAGATTTAGGGATTTAAGCTAAATCAAAGGGAGATGAACGATGATTTAATTAATTAAAGGTTTGATTTATTTAATCAAAGAGGGAATGATAGGCTTAAATTAAATAAAGTTAATTTATTCTATTTAAGTAAATGACCTTAGGAGATTGAATTAAATGAACTTGATTTACCTGATGAATGGACGAGTGTGAATTTGATTTATGAATGTGATGCTATTTAAGTCCACAATGCTAATTTCACGTGTCTACATTTTTCCCCTCTTTGAAGTACTGTACTTGTTGTGTTGGTTCAAAGAATAAACTTGTCATGATCAAAAATTAAAAAAATTATATTTTTTTTGGATGCCCCAATGGAAAGAAGTACACTAGTACATTGCCCCCTCGAGAGATTGAGCGAAAAGATTCAATTTGAGGGTCAATCTCGCGATAAAGAGGTTAAAGATGGATGGTTATGATGATAATGCAAATGAGATGATTTCAAGACCCTTAGAATAACCAATCTATATTATCCTTGTAGACATGCAAAATTAACATTATGCATTCAACCAGGTTCAATCATCAAGTAAACTAGGTTCCACATTAGGTCCATTCATCAATTAATCAAGTTCACCTTCATTCATTCATCAGGTAATCTCATTAATCTCCATCTCCTAAGGTCATTAATTTAAAATTAAATAAACATTATCATTAACCTTTTAATCAAATAAATCAAACATTCATCTAATTAAATCATAATGCATATTCCATCCTTTTTTGAATTAAATAAATCAAATATTTAAGTCATAAAAGTAAAACCGTTCTAATCATCATTGCTTTCAACCTAATCCTAATTACCTAAATTAATCACCCATTAAAGATCCTTCAGATAATGTTACTTGGTAATGTAAATCAATAGCATAGATTGGTTAAAACCCTTTATTTTCTTCTAAATATAGTGATGTATGTGGAATATTCCCCAAGTTTCAAAAGATGACAATTTGACTTGTCCCTCCCAACATTGCAATACAAATTCTCCTTATTTTCATGTCCCTCAAAATTTATTGCTATCAAATTTGAATTTGAAACCCTCTCATGGGCAATGACATTCCCTCAAATCTTGCACATCCTTTAGCCTGTCACAACTTGACAAGTGGCCTCTTTCTCATTGGTGGATCTTTAGTCCCAATATTCCCACCATTTAAATGTAATCTCTCATCAAGAAAATCTATAACAAAGCCCTTAATCTACATCAACCATCCACATTTTAATGCAAAGTTACTTCCTCTGAAGTTTTATAGAACCAATTTTCTTCATCTCCATTGCATCTCATCATTTTAGCTTTTGAGCAATGATTGGGAAAGGGTCATTTGCACATTTGACACCAATCCACTATGGAATAGGTACTTGTTAATTTTTTTCATGATGCTTTTAGTTTTCTCTTGTCATTTGTTGCATTTTGAAGCATTTACAAGGTATTTCATAGGAGTATTCTTGAGGAATTTGTAGGTACTATCCCATGTTTGAAGTTTAGTGTTTGCAGATTTTAAATAGATGCTCACATGTGGTGCTAGAAGGAGGGCAGCAACTTAAGCATTTCATTTCTGTTTTGTGTTACTTCATTTTGTCTTCTATTATGTGAAATAAGAAGCCTATTAAAAATACTACTTTATGATCAACTAAGTCTTATGTGAGCAATGCCTTTTTCAAAGTTCATTTTGATTGATGTATGCTAATTTATGCTATTCCTAAGCTCAAGCACACTAGGATATTTTATATGGAAAAGAAAACTCTGTCTACCACATATTTCTGTATCATATTATACAGAGGATTCTTGTATGATAATTCCTATTTTCAATGTGTATGGTGTTTCTCATTTATGGAGTATTTTTGACAATAGGAAGAAAGACCTGCTTAACAAGTTATTCACCTTCCAAGAAAATCAACGCATGAATACTTTATTAAGGAAAATGAAAACCAAAAATGATTTATATTCTTAGGCAGAAATAGATATAATCTCCAAGAAAAATCTATGTATAGAGCTTGTGTATTTTTGTTGTTTCGCTACCACAGTGATTAAAAATATAAATAAAATGTGTCTTTTCAGATCTGCGTCCTTGTCATAGTCATCTAGAATATATACTTCATTTAAAAATGGTCAGGGAAATGATGGAGTTGGTTGCATCGCGTAGATGGTTGCAGCATGTCCAACTATAGCTTTCATTTATGGTATCACAGATGTGTTGTATTTTGTACCATTCACAATAGATGTGCTTTTATCTTGCAAGGGAGGATTCTTTTCAATTCACACTACTCTTTTTTTCTATAAAAATACAGCTGTATCAATGTCATTTGATGTCCATTTCCTTTCACTCAATGTCATTTGATGTCCATTGTCTTTCACACGCACCAGCTAGTCATTAATGTCCATTGCCTTTCACATGCACTAGCTAGTCATTGATGTCCATTTCATTTCACACACACTGGTACAGAAAGAGAGACGTCCATTTGCTTCTTTACAACAAAGAAATCACTTTAGTGAATTTGGTTGGGACTGTGCATTAATTCAACCTCCTGTCAAAAAGTCTCCTTCCTTAAGTAAGGCATCATATTAAACAACCTTTACATGGCTCAAAAGTGGCACAATTTTTTTTAGCTGAATTTTGTTTTCATGTATTATTTTCTAATTGAAACTCAGTGTACTTGATCTTCTCTAGGGTGTGAATCCATGATTACAAGCTGAGCCATAGATATTCAATATTATTAATAATTTTTTTTAACATTTATGTTTATGCATTAAATCGTTCCAATTAGTCATGGTTAGCTAGAGAGTTTCTAAATTTTCTGAACTGAATCTACACTTTATGAGTGATAGTCACTTCAATAATTAGCCATTTTGGGTTGATCTTTATGATTGATTTAAACTTGAATTGGGTGTTGCCTTCAAAACATTTTAGTAGGATCTGTGCATTTATTCAAATTTGTACCATCTAAGTTTAGTACGTAGACAATGCTGCTGATAAATGTCTTATCATACTATCATATGTCTGGATTGTAGCATCATAATTGCAAGGAATCACTATGTTCAGTTTAAAAGGAAATGCCAAAACAATTGTGTTTCTTTGTGGTATGCTCAGTCATTACTAACTATTTTTTAGTCATAATGAAAGCATGCATTGACAGGGACATTATTTCCAATTTAACTTGTTGATTTTTGTGTTCTTTTGTATTCAAGGTGAGGGTTATTTGTATTCACATCTGACTCCACTTATTTGTTGGAACCATGTGTTAATGCACATTTCCACTTTTGCGACTGGAGGGGAGTAATTAATGTAGAGGATTTCCCAAGAATTCTACTTTTTTTTTGCAGATTTATTTTGGTGCAGTACTTTATTTTAATGGCTAAAGTAGTGGAATTTTTTCTTAGTTTTGCATGATTAAAGTTTTTAAACTGCTAACATTTATTGATAGATTTGGTTTCAAAATTTTCTTGATTTTTGACTTATTGCAAATCATCAGCTTTGCTTAAGATTTCAATGAATTTCAACAAGCTGATTCAAGAGGATTTGGGATCTTACTTAAAATGTTGCAAATCTTTATCTATGTGCAATATCAAGACTCTAATCAATGCTTCACTTTGTTAATTTTGAAACCATTAGTATTGTTTGGAGTTAATGATTAAAATTAAATCCTCACGTGAATACCTTCATTTTCTTATCATCTTATAGGTACAAGGAAAATGAGGTACAACGTGAAAATGAAGGAGGTACAAGGAAAAGGTATAAAGGTACAAATGAAGGAAAACAAAGGAAAGAGAAGGAAAGCGAAAGGAAAACAAAGGAAAACAATGAAAGAAAAGAAGGAAGACAAAGGCTAATGAAGGATAAGGAAGGACAACGAAGGTAGAAGAAGGAAAATGAAAGGAGGGGAAATGAAGATGATGTCTTGAGAAGATTAAAGTGTTCTTTAACACTTTAGTGTTT
>VDFB02296388.1:0-17760 GCA_007258455.2 Sequoia sempervirens | reverse complement strand
CCCCCTTTGACATCAATGACAAACCAAAAGAAATTCTTACAGTATTCCCTTTTGAAGTGTAACCAAAAACTTATGAAAAAAATGGTTCAAAATTTTGAAGAAATACAGCCGCTACTTGTGTTAGAAAATTATTTTGTATTTTTCCTTCATCTCCAGAAGAAACTTCTTCCATGCTTCTAGTACAATCCCGGTGATTATGATCATGCTATTGTTTTTAGATGTCCGGTTAATAATCTTGATGAGGGATTATGGAATGATGATAGCTTCTTCTAATATCTCTCCTTTCCTCGGTATCTCAATCAACTATTCTAGCCTACATTTTGTTATGTCCTTCACTTTCCAAAAGGTGTCAACAATCCTATCCCTAGTGATTTGAAAATTTGTATGCTCTGTTTGTAATTCCCGAATCCTTTTCTTAATTGCACCATCTTGATCCTGAAACATGTTAAAATTTTGTCCAATACTATTCAGCTCAGCTTCAATTTGTTCCAACTTTTCTTTGTACTTGCTAATTGCATGAGGCCATCGAAGACAATAGTTGTAGATGTTGTTTGTTGTGTTTATGCATTGCGTTAACTAATTCATGTACCTTTTTAGCTTGGTGAGTGACAATTTGTACTGCTTCTTCAGGTGTAGGATTACTTCTTCGTCTTCCTTGTTCTGAGACTCAAAGTCCATGATTTCCTTGATGCATTCAATCATCTCTTTTGGCAACGTATTCTATAAACTCTCCAATTTGATATGATTGTGCACAAGATGAGCACTTAGTACATTTACAATCATGTCCTGCTCATATGAAGGTTTGATAGACCATATGTTTGTAATTTTTTGCATTCTATCTTCCTCATGAATAAGCTGCAATATCTCTTCTTTGGTTAAATCACCTTCTTCTTCACTTTCTTCTATCATTTCCTTTTCTTGTTCTGGTTTGGCTGTTTCCATTTCTTTCCTTTGGGTGTTCTCAGTTTCCTTATCAGATTCCTCATCTGGTATATCTACAACCACTTGTTCTTTTCCTTTCCCTTCAACTCTTAGAGTCTTGCATGCTGGTGGAGTACAAACAACAATCTCTTTTGCTCTTTTCTTCTTTCTCTCCATCTCATCGGAAGAGGAACCAACTTCAAGTGCCCTTACCGGAAGGGGAATACCAACTGAGCCAAACTTCCCTAGCAAACCTTTAAAGAAAATTTCATATTCTTGATCACAGTTTTCCAAATTGTTAGAATGTATGTAAATCTACTTGCAAACTGGTTCACTCTCTTCCCATATTCAGTGGTAAGCAATTCAGAAAATACATCACGACATATAACCAAAATACCAAACCTAAAAGGGTAACTTGTCTTCTTTGTCAATTGTACATTCTCCATCAATTGTTCTTTCAACAATCTGCAAAGGTCAAAATCCTGATCTTTCATTATCATCTTGTGTGAAATGTAAACAAAACCTGACAAAGTTGCACCTTCTTTATTTCTGAAAGAGATTTGGTAGGATACTCCATGCACAATGTACCTTGTCATTGAATCTCTAATTGTTGAGATTAATAATGCCCTTTGATCTCCAGTTACTCCAGTTAGGGTTTCAACTTCTTTATTTCATATTGACTTCTTTCTCAGGACATCCCCAACTTTGCATAGCCTAGCTACAGTTCGAATCACTTCCTTCAAGATATGGTAGGGTTTATCCAGAGTTAGAATATCTTCATTCAATCTGTCCAGACTAAACTTAACGATTTCTGCATTCTCAAAATAGGGGAATTCACTCCAAATATCCAAGCTTTTGTGTTTTTCTTCTTTCATCCATATCAATTCATCATGTGACAACATGTTTCTTATAGCTCCAATCTTCTCACTGATATACTCATCTAGGTTTATCATTCCTTTGATTTGATCCATTTTACCTTCCGTACTCATGACTTGATTCTACCAAAGAAGTTCTTCAACTGCACACAAGATTAAATGGAAATTTCTCAATACAACTGAAGTACCTGATGGATTAGGGTTTCATTGCCGAATTGACTTCACGCTTTCAAAATTCTAATGCAGAGTGCTCTCCTTCTTCTTTTCTTTGATATAAAGTGGAAAATGAGGGTTCCAACTTGCTTTTTAGAACTCGCACACCTAACGTTTTGTTGTATTAAATTATTTTTCCCTAGGTGTTTCAGATACCCTATTTTCTTAGTCAGCAAAATAAACTTTTGTGGACCTTCAACTCAACATAATAATCTTTCCAACTATTTCAACAACATTTGTAGATCATCAGTGCAATCACTACACTCATCCACATCCCGGTGTCAATTATCGGTAGGGGGTTTGAAGGATTTTCTTGACAACTCCCCCTAAGCCAAAGGCCCAAAACTAATTCCTGAAGGAATTACTAGAAGCAGGTTCTGGTGCTGGCTCATTTCTTGCAACAGAGGGACTCTTTTTCACCCATGTATTCTTCATCTGATCTCTTATTTCTTCCATAGTCACTTTACCTTTTCCTTTATCATCTTTCTGTGTGTTTCTTCCTTTGTATTCTAGACCTCTTCTATCCATATTTTTGCTTCTGCAGAATCTTGCAATGTGACCGTATTTGCTGCAATTGTAACACACAACATTTCCTTGTCCAGACCAGTCATTCCATTGATTTCTTCTTGATCTGCACTGGTTAGCAATATTCCCAAATCTTCCATAGGTATAACATTTAACATTTCTTCTATTGACAGAGTTGTTTGACATATTTTTGCATTCAATTGACTTATCACCAAACTTATTGCAATTGAAACACTGACGGAAGAATGATGGATCACTTGATTTCATTTTACTTATACATTGATCAGCCATATGATCAAATTTATTGCAAGAAAAAAAATATCCATTAAAATTTTGAACATTAGGTTGTCTTACTGGACGCCTTTATGCTTTATTCATCTGATTTCCTTGCCTGAAATTCCTTTGTTTAGATCTGGAACTTTCTCCTTTCTCATATCTAAGACCTCGCTTGTCATTTGCATTCTTCTGACCTTGAGTCAGCTCATCAAGCTTAACCGAGCTAATCTTGAACTTCTCTTTGTATTCATTTGCGAGTAAGTTCATCCCTGAGAATAACACCTATTTTTTCGTTCTTTCATTATTTCTGGATTGTTGTAGTTCAATCTCCAACCGGAATGAATCCTCCATTAATTCTTGTATTGCATTCATCGACTTCTTCTTTCGTGACTCAAGAAATATTCTCCCTCATTCTTCTCTCTTCAATCTCCTTAGTCGTACTTCATCACCATTTAGATTCCATCTCATGCTTTAGGGTAGCATTGTCTCAGCAAGCTTTTCACATTCTTCGCTTATTTCTTCAAGGTTTGATTCAGGTGAGCATCATCCATGCTTTTGCTCTCTTTTTGCTTAATCTAGTCACAAAGATCCTTTCTCTTCTCCTTGGACTTAATGATCTAATCCTTCAATGACTGAATGAATTTCTCAACATCCTTAAGATTTGCTTTCACCCCAGACTGCCGAATCGACATCAAGATCATCATGCCACCAAAAGTTGTTGTTGAAGACTACCGAGTCCATTACATTCCAAGTTCCACCTCAAGCTATTAAAATTTTTCATTCTAAGGAACTAGGCTCTACTACCAATTGTTGGAATCAAGGAACACCGAGAGGGGGTGGTGAATCGTTGTTCCGGCCAAATTTAACTTTATTAATTTGATCTCTAAACCACTTATAACATTCAACTGAGAGAAAAATGCAAACACATAAAGAAATCATTCACAACACCATAACACAAGGATTTTTACGTGGAAACCTTGTTAGGGGAAAAACCACAGTGGAGGTTAATCCACAATTTGAGTACTCAAAATGTAAGTGTTTTACAAAAATGGGAATGCACTTGCATTCAGGTGCACTGCCTAGAGCTCACTGCTCAAAAATAGAAAGGCTCACTACCTTACAAAAGGTTTATATTACAACCAAAATATTTGAACTGAGAAAGTAGCATCTACAAATGCCTGATTACAATTCTGGTTAGGCTCATAGATCGAATTTTGGACCTTTTGTCTGATTATGCACTTCTACTCTGTTTTGCTTCAATTCGCTTCACAAAATCCTTTTCTGCACAAATGAAACTGTGCATAATCGCTCAACAACCCTTCTGATATTCACAACACACATAAACACACTTCGAACACACACCAAAATTAAATTGTCGATCACATATATATATCCACTATCAAGGATTTAATCGATACAAGTCGACTTCAATAAAACATAACAGTATTTCCAACTGTTGGATCAATCCACAAATAATCTTTAATGCGCACCATCCAAAGTTGGCCATAACATAGTTAGGGCCCAAAAAAAAATCCTTAAGCCCAAAAATACTTCAAACAATTCACCTTGATCATCCGCAACATGCCACATTCATCAAGTAGACCTTCTTGCACTATTAAACATAAAATCAATTAACCAGATCTCCTAACTCATTCACCAATTGATGCGATGACACAAAACACAAGAATAAGATATTCCAGATACCCAATGACCTTCCCTGAGATCCACAACCCAAACTGATGATCTAGTAATGCATATGGATCGACAAACTCAACTTTAGTCGGATACCCTATTCTTCACCCTGTCTTCCGGTATGAACAAATACTGAAGTGTGGACTAGATCAATGACTTAGGTTGCCATCAATGACAACACCAAAGGCCATATGCCAACAAGAAATTCCTCTAGGATGGCCTTTTTTGTTCGAGGAACGCCTAGAAATGGCATGGAAACTAATTTCCCTTCTGGTGTAGGCATAAATTTTTAAAAATAAAAATAAACATATCAAGGTTTGGAATGGAAGATATGTTCTAAAGATGAAAAATAAGATCTATTATCACATACCAAATTGTAAGGAATTCCAAAATTGTGGATATGTTCTATAAATTTGATTCTTATTTATTTAGGCATCTCAAATAGGTTCACTTATGATCTCTCCTATATAAGGTTCCTAATTTGATCATAAATGTAACACACTTCATCCATAAAATATCTCATTTGATTTGGATTCATATGGTTAGAAGACCTTTGCTTCAACTTACTAGACACTATATCCCTATACTAATCATCTGTAGTGTTATCTTGTATAGTATGCTCTTGGCCTACCAAATGAGGAATGACTTCAAATATACCTTTTTTTTTTATCAATTTCTATTCTTTGAATGTGTTCATTGGTTGTATCTCAAGATCATGCGCCTACAACATGCTTACCAATTTATCCTTTTTTCTCATTTGAGCTCTGTCTTATCTATTCTAGTATATCAATAGTTTTACAACAGTCCCATTCACCTCTTATTTGTGGACATAAAAATGAACTCTTTTTCACTTTAACTAACCTTGTACAAGCATTCTACTACTGCTGTCAAAATGGAACAGTTTAGTCACTTGTATTTGCTTACTATATTATTTCTTTTGCATAGAGATCTATTCAAATGAGCACTACAAAACTTAAGCTAACATTTTGCAAATCGTAGGTGTTATATATTTCACACAAATAAAATGATTAACATATAGAGTTCAATCATTTATCACCAATATCAGGTCATTTATGATTCGATTCAACTATAATCTACTCTAGGTAGAATCATTGCCCCATGTGAGTACTTTTAGAAAGAATATCTTGGAAGAATAATAGTATTGTTCACAACCTGAAGGACATGCTCAACATAACAGAAAGTTTTGGTGCTAAAAGCTATTGATTCATTTCACCAATGAATCCCTAATGTAGCTCCTCTTAACATCATTAAAAAAAAGAGGATTCCTTGCACATGAGAAGGAAGAAGATTAGGTCTAATATCCAAAGATATAAGGAAGGGAGAAAGCCTATCTATAGAAAAGCCTATAATTGAACAAGAAATAAAGAACCTTGGAAAGTGACTTACCTTGAGATTATGTAGAAATTGTGCAATGCCCTCAATGATGAGAAAAAATAGGCAGAATTTGCAAAAAAAAATTATGAAACACTATCACGGCAGAAATTTTTAAAACAAAAATGAATTTCTCTATAGCTGATTTTCACATCCTTTTAAACAATAGAAAAAATTTAGAATGAAATAAACAGAACAAAAATGGTCTATCCATGTACATACCCCAGAACATATAGCTCACTGAAACCATGGCAAGTGACTTACCTAAGATTCTACACAAATTTTGTAGTGTTGTCAATGATGACGATGAGGAAAACATGGCAGATAAAAAACTATTATGAAACCTTGGCAGATAAATAGATCAAGCTTTGGAATGGAAGATAAAAGGTCATAAGATATCTGTTGTTTTTTATTCATTTTTCCAAAGAAGAAATTATGGAAGCAAATATAGAATATGGGCGTTTGGATGAAACAAAAAAATGGTGAAACGCGAAATAGAAAAATGTGAAGAATGCATACCTTGTCTAGAGAATGACTCAAGATTTTGCACAAATTTCCTCCTGCTATGAACAAAACCCTACCAAACGAACCTGAAATAGAAAAATGAGAAAATCGCCTCTTTTTGATTACGAAACCCTACCAAAGGAGATTTTTTTTCCAATGAGCAAAATTTTTTTTAAATGACACAAACTAGCTCTGAAGTAGATTTGTAGGGAACGTTGGTTGTGATAGAGCAGCTCCTAGGCAGTCGCCAAGTAGCTTTGTAGCAGGGTGAGGGTGTATGAGGTGTGTATATAGAGGCACACCAACAATAGTAAAAATCACGTTAACACACATGGTTTTTGTGATCGGGTGAAAACGTGGTCCTAGAAACGAGCAACAACACAAAACGTGCAAGAAACCACCTAAACACCTAACACCTCAAGATTCAGAAAATGATTAGCTTAACAAAAAAAATGGAACATTTTACCTTGTTGAGTTGTCCTTTGGTTGGCCCTTGATTGTTGATGTGATATATGCTCCTCTTGATGGAAAAAGATGCAAGTGTGGGATGCAAGATGGATAAGAAATGGATGAGAATGGATGCAAGTGCAAATATTTGGCTAAGTATGGCTCAAATGAAAAATTTGCAAGAGTTTGGTTAGCACAATGATCTCCTCCTAAAATGAGAGGAAAGAGGGGGTATTTATAGAGAATTTTGAATTCTCTAGAGAAATGGACAGTTGAGATTAAATCAACAAGGTCAAGATGTAGGGCCATGGTGAGTTGAGAACTCACAAGCCCTCACATCTTGACATGTGGCATGTGAAGTGGCTTGAAAAAGATGATGTGGACATGACATGGAGGTACTACATAGTACTTTGGGATTTGGAAAAGATCTCCTCATAAAGTAGGTCCTTGTCCACATGTGGGTGAGAGGACATGTGAGGAATTAAAAATTCCTCAAATATCCATATGGGAATGAGAGAAAGAATTTAAAATTCTTTGAAATGCATTGGGGGATTAAATGTGAATTAAAAATTCACATGGGGAGGGTGCCTCCAAAGCGAAAGCATTTAATAGAGTTGACTTAGGACACAATCCATAAATGACATGGAGATTAGGTTGACCTAATTAAGTGATTAAGGTTGTGCAAGTACTTGATTAGACAAATTAATGACATATTAGAGGCAAGTGGGAGAAGGGGAAGAGTTCACATGTGGTTTGATGTGACAAGTCAAAGATCACATGGGGAAGAGAAAAAGAAATTTAATATTCCTTGGAAGGATAAAAGGAATTAAAAATTCCTTGAGAGGTTGATTAGGCTAGTTAATGAAGGATTAGAGGAGGGTTAGGTGGCTAAGAGAGATTATAGGCCAACTTGCAAAATTTGGAGGATGTGACACATCCTAATCAAGGATTAGACATGTGCACATCCCTAATGATGAGATTAGGAGAATAATTAGGATTAAGAAAGGGATGTGACATGTGAGGAATTAAATAAATGTCATATTTATTTAATTCATTTGATGAAAATGAGGATTATTAAAGAGATAAGGTATTTATTTATTAATTAAATACCTTAGGGATTTGGCAAAATTAAGGACATTAATTAAATAATAGCGATATACTTAATTAATGAAAATAAGGGGATACTTAGACGAAAGGGGATAAATTTGGATAAATTAAGTGTCCAAATTTAGGTTTCTACAATTTTTACCCATTGGCGGTTAGTTTCCCAACACATACATTTCCCGAAAAATCTTCTCGACATCAGCAATTCCGGTGTGAGACAACTTCCTAGCCAGAAGCTCACACTAAATATAGCCTATCAGCTAAACAAGAGGCCATACAATTGAGTCAAATGTATACAATTCAAAAGAAAAATTGAGGCTACCTGGGAAGCATGTAAATCCTCGGTGAATATTCTAGTATGTTTGAATCAAATACAAATATAAGTCCTCAATGAAGATTCATTCTAAAGTATAAGTAACAATTGTACTATTTTTTATAAAACTAGCTTGATCAACTACTAACCACTTACATTACCTTTTTGTTTTGAAATGAACAGTGTAGGGGCACAAAGAGTTAAGAACGTATGCATCACATTTCATGATTTCTATCAAGAAAAAATGAGAAATAGGTAAACCCATTCCCCTTTAGACCTTTAACTGCTTCAAACATAAATTATTCCTTAAGTTTTTTATATCAAAGGTTTCCTTAAAATTTATGTTGTGTAAAATATGTTGATTATTTGTTTTTATTTGTGTTCTCAATTTTCTTTTAAAAACGGATGCTTGTAGTGTCTACAACAACTGAATTAGGACTATTATCTTCTCAAGGACAAGATCCAAGATCCATTTTAGGCAATTATAATAGTATTAGTGCTAATCAAAATCTCCAAAAGACTACTCTTAAGCTCAAAAAAACATTAAATACAAGCTAAAATTCAAAATTTGGTGTTGTTTTTCTTTTTACAGTCAAGTCCTAAAACATGCTTTGATTTGATTGCAGATGGAAGAACAAATCCTAAGAGAAAGTGGGATGATTGGTTAATAGACAGGGTATCAATATTTTATAATTTCTAATTGTACAACCCCTTCACATCAATATTAGGATCACTATGTTGATGTCTTATCAAGTTATGAAACTGAACATTGTACCTTAAAAATTAAATAATTGGACATAGTTAGATTTAACATTAATCAGATATGTTAATTTTGGAGAAATTTTATATCTAAATAAAAAAGAAATTGGATAGAAATTAATTGTTCAATTTTTTTTGAATTAACATGAGTTATAAATTTATGGTTATTCAACTACTTCATTCCTTTAGTATTAGTGATAAAATTCTAGTTGTACTCTATGTTAGAACATAAAATAACTTCATGAACACATTTATGGGCGGGTGCATGAAGTTGGGTTACACTTTTGTGGCCAACTTCAAAAAAAGATTGAAAATGACATAACGCGAGCACGTTATAATGTGCTCGCGTTATGTCATTTTAAAAGAAAAAAAAAAGTGAAAGCTATTCATTTTCTCTTGTCTATTTTTTTGCTCTACCTGTGGCCAAAAACCCTCATTTTTGTGCTCGCGTTCTAGGAGGAGGTATTCTACAAAATTCATCAACAATAGTTGCTTTTCCTTTGCAAAGATGGTGCTATGATGATGAAGAGGTGCAAGAGGTAAGTATTGTTTGTTATTTGTTTTGAATTTCTTAGTTTCAAGTTGATTTTGTTTGTTTTAGGTTAGATTTGATTGTTTTTTTTTAATTTGTAGGAGATGCAAATAATCCTGCAAATCCTCAAAATCCTCAACAAGAAGAACAAGCAAATCCTCCTCAACAAAATCAACCTCCCCCACCAATCACTCAACACCCTCCTGACACTCAACAAAATTTGAGTGAAATTGAGAACAACAAAACAAATTGAGGATCTTACCAGTAGGTTGAGTGTGATCCAAATGCTTCAACCAAGCAGAAAGAACGGTATTCAGCAAATTCAACGAAGAGATGTTAAATCTAGATTCAATAACCCAACAAATAATGGATCGCAAGATAGGAGGCAAGTGCGCCTAGGCATATTATGCAAATAAACTATCATATAAACAAGTAAAGATTTAAAAAATCACTAAAGGTGATTTGTGCCTTTATTCACCTAATTCTAGAATAAACTTCAAAAATTCAGCCTCACGCAAAGAGGTTTCCTATTCATTGGTGCCACCACCAAGAGATTGGGAACCATTTTTATGATAAGTGGTACTTGGTTTTTGTTTACCCACCATGCAACAATTGTGAAGTCCCCTAATATTTTCTTAGGAAACTATACAGTGAGTTCATATTCAACCAAATCCCAAAATTTTTTGATATGATGGAGTTCCAGGGGAGAGGTTGGGGGTCAAGGCTTAGAGAGGCCCGCAATGCCTGCATCCCCGCTGGCAAGGGAGACGCACCCTCTCACTAGGCTGGCCTCTGAGCACATTGGTATGCCTGCCATTGTGAAAGAGAGTACATGTAGAGACATTATAGGCGATCAACACTTTGAAAAGGAGTGTCATCCATCATACTATCCCTATTGTACAGCGCCATCCAGGGGAGCCTTCGGGTGGTGGCCTTCGAACCCATGTGTGTCAATCTTATGGGTAAAATTTGTTCATAAGGACCCCCATCGACACTCGTGAGGGGATGCTAATGTGAGGATCCTCAGATGCTGCTACATAGATCCATATGCTGCCATGGGGATGGAGAGGATGGCTAACATTTTGCATCCTGTATATGGCATTGATAGTTGGGTAAAAGTTATCTTCATTGAATTTAATTTATTAAGTTTGTATTCTAAAATGCATGATTAACTAATTTAGTTTTATTATTTTAATAAAATTGTAGGGTCACAGTGTTGAGACCGGATACACTGGTTCTCTGCCTACTTATTTTGTAGTACACCTATCAGTGGGGTATGTAATGAGTAAAAATTTATAAATTTATTACATGTTAATAGCATTGTTTTATGAATGGTTTTTTAATACATGTGATTTTGGATGTTGAACAAGCTAATATCAAGGTTTTCAAGAAAAACACCTCCTAGTGCCAATGGATTTACTCAAACGTACACAAAGGTAATATAATAAAGAGAACTTAACTAATGAATTCTACTTAATAGATTTGTGTAGTTTATATTCATATTGTTGGTTACGTTGCATTACACATCATTCAAACTCAAAGCATTAGTACTTCAAATTCCATAACTAATAACTAGATGTTGATAAATGACAAAATTTCAACTGTACAATATAGTTGTTTAGAAATTCAACATAAGCAACACGATGCAATTACTTCACATGGAGGCATGTGCTTGCAAAGGTGCACCAACACGACAAACTATGGATGCTTGGAAAAAATCTATGAAACCATAATAGTAAGCAATAGCATAGACAAGGAAGTTAGTGATGCAGCATCATATCAAAACACTCAATCATCAGGTACATCCGATGCAGCATCCAACAAACAATTATCAACATCATTTCTTCAAGGGATTTCAACTCAAATAGAATAAGGAGAAGATCAAATATAATTTCATCAGAAATCTACTTTTCATTCAACCAAAAATCCACCAAATTCCTTCTTAGCCATTCCATAGGCCATCATTCATCATTCCACTAATCGGGCATTCTAGTTGACTCCATTCAAATAAAACCATATTAAAGAAAAACTTTGACTTAATCACAATTAGATTCACATCATTCTCAACCACCATAAAAACAACATAAACCTGATTATTGACACTTGAACAATTCATCCTTTCATTTATTCACCAAGGCAAAAAATCAATTAAACCATACCTCACTATTATCAGTCCATTATCAAGCACTGTACTCACCATATTTTGACCTCAACAATCTATTTATAGGTTACAAACTCCTGCTACAACAAAATCTTGATTATCATCTTGTGGTTAATCACCAATTTGCTCAAAGGGCTTCATAATAGTCACCCATCCAACCATCAAAGTCACTCAAACCTGTTCTATACACCTTGGACAAATTCTAGTAACATCAATCATATCATTATTTTGATAGTAACCAAGAATCAATATCATCCTTTCCACTGTTTAAACAAACATCTTGTTTTGATCAGACAATATCATATTCCTCTAGTAGGTCTATCAACCATTGAATCGGGTAGTTACATTCCTATCTCAAAGCTTATTAAAAAATCAATGCACATTTAGAAACACTTTCCAGCACATCACAACATATCAAAGTTCTTAGACGTTTGACATAAAGAAAATCATCAGATTTCAGACTATCCTCTGAAGAAAGGCTAGTAGATTAGGCCTGTTTTACAAAGGAGACCCCTTCAAAACCATTCCAAATCACTCAAAACCTCAAAATAGTCTTCAATTATGTCTTATAACTCAAGATTTCACCATTTATAGGGATTGAAAACCATGAAAATGTTCTAATCCAATAAACCCTCATTTATAGGGTGTAAAAGCACAAATCAAGGAGGGTTTTGTGAAAAATACTCTTGCAAACCTCTATTTCTCTAGCCACCACCTAGAACATGATTTTTTATGTCTTCCAAGACCTTCTACATCATTTCCAAGCCTCTACAAGCTTTATTTATTCATGACCCATGACTATAGCATCACTTTGTGTAGGAAAATTCTCTATTTTCTAGTGTAGCAGCAACTCCACCATGGTATTCTTGCTTTTCCCTACACTTACAATCATCAAAACATGCAAAAAATCCTAATATTAACCTACTCCACCAATTTATTTGACCTACATTGGTGGGAGAGTAGTGAAGAAAACCCTATTGGACTCTCAAACTTGCTTCTAAAAGGACTCTATTGGGCACTAAAAAATTGCCTCTTATTCTTTTGTTTCCTAAAACTAACCAAGTCCAAATCTTGAAATTAGAAACTAACTCCTCTTTACATTTATTCACACTATGATTTAACTTTTGGTGTTCCTAAATTACCAACACAAGAAAACAAAACAATGGAGTAATGTTGCAAACTCAGAAATAGGGAATTTTTATTTCAAAATCTAATTACAAGAACACAAACTTCTACTTTTTCTCGCCTTTACATGCCTTTTAAAGATATTTCCTTTTACATAACTATCTTTCCATTGGTTGAAACTACCCCTTTTAACCCTTAATATGCCTGATTTCCTTGTTTTTGTCAATTCAACAACTTTTAACAATATTACATTATTGCATTGTTTACATTTTCCCACTTTGACCACCTAGAACTTACCCATAACCTTAAATACATTCAAATAAGACCTCATATGACCTTGAACATGCTTTACATCATTTTTCCATGGCCTTTTGTGATTGACTGAATACAAATTTGAACACTCATCCCTTTTTGCAGCAAAATTGAAAGTATTTGATGACCTAGGTGTTCTCGCATTCAACATTCCTAATCTAATTGAATCAGAGAAAATAAAATTGAATAAGCAACTTAAATTTTCTTTTCATCAAAAATTACATTGTTTCATTTGCAAACCACAAGGCAAAAACAAGCCAACTCATTTCAATACTTCTTCTTATCATCCTCAAGCTTCAAACATCTTATTTATTAGCAAAAATGACTGATACGTGCACAAGAAACCTAATTAGAGTCACTAAACAATCCACTCTTTCATCATTCACCAAGGCACCCTTCCACTCAATTTGCTTTACCTAGGAAAAATAACCAAAAACCAATCTTTCATGTTACAACCTATATCCATTAGATCCTAACACACCTTTTTCATCATCATTTTATATGAATTCAAAGTAAAAACCTGATAAAGAGCTCTAAATCAATCAATTCCTTAAACAACTCACCAAATTTTCACTTTTACCAGCTAGTTCCTCAAGACCAAGATACTACAATCAACCATTTACACCTCAATCATTTCATCTGACTTCCAAGACATTACCCACATCATGTTTATTGACTAAGCTTATTCTATGCACAAATCAAGCCCCTACAAAGGAGGGTTTATTGCATAAGGTACTTACAAACCCTAAATACTCTTGCCACCACCACAAACACCATGGAAATAGCTTGAATAAGCTTTATAAATGATACGGAGTGGCAGGGAAGGAAAAATCACAATCACAAATGGCAAAGTCACTCCACTGAATGCTTCTCTCAAATACTCTCATGAGTCCTAAACTCCACTATTCTTTAAGAGATCAACCCCACACACGTAGTGTTCACAACTCAGACCACTCACAAAGCTTGAAAACATTTGGATCATGTCTCATTAAGTCAAAACAAGGTTTAACAACCCTCTAACATTTAGGTTTCAACAAACACCCATCACTATGGTGACTTAGACCTCACTCTCTCTTAAGGCTTACAACCCTTGCTCGGTAGGACAGTCAGAATTAAAAAACACAAGGAAGACTATTAAGACACCAAACCTATGGATTCAGACCCCTAAGATGGACCCCTACAAGGTTCCAAAACCCTTCCTCTTGACTGTCAAAACATCACTCACAATGGCCCTTTCTACCGCTGCTCCAAAAGGCCTAATTCACAGACCTACACCTAGGTCTTGACTATCTAGGATCTCCCCTTCACCGCAAAGCCCAAATTTAGACTCCTACAGGTTCTCCACGCCTGTTTCCACCATTCCTAAGTGCCTCTTAAACAAATTCTTCAAAATCAAGCAAAAACTCATTTTTTGTGCTTCTCAATTATGCTTGCCACATAGATATGTCAAGCCAAAATTCATGCACAACTTCCAACAATGAGCCTGTCGTTCTCCAAAACATTGAGGAAATGATAGTACAGCCTTATATCTTCCATCCCATAGAGATTTAGCAATTTTACAATGTGGGAATGGAAGAAATATACATTTTTCACCCAAAACCCTGATTTTAAGTGTTTTCAGACCACCCGATAGAGAAATTGGAATATCTCCCTTGATACTCAATGAAATCTCACCACTCCAATGCCAAAGGAAATATTATTCAATTACCTATCCAACCATTATGGGCTTGGAGCATGAAAGTGAACATACAGTCCGTACCAAGTATGAGATCAACAAATTCTTCAAAAAAACACAGGAAAAACAACAAACTTCTTATTGAAACTTCTTCAAAACATCAACATCAACCTTGCCTCGAACAAGAGAGGAATATTTTAAGTCTTACAAACTCCCTCCAACTTCTTGCAACTGTCTTTTGAAAAGAGAGACGTTGGAAAACAACTAATCTCATGCTTTGACTTCTAATTGCCTAGTTAAGGAAATGCGAGCAACTTCTACCGACTCGACCATAAAGAGCCTTCTAAAATGTGTCAAAGGAATTTAAAACCTTTTCAAACAGTAAGGTGACTCCCCTTAGGTGTATAGATACAACAAGGCATCCTTTTTCCTTATTTTTCCAGGATGCACTAGACTTACAAAGGAGGATGGAGACCTTGTTGTACAAAGAAGTTGCTCACCAAGACCAAAAACTCAACCAAAAACCTAGAAGACCTACTACAAAGCATTGAAATGGTCCATAAGACCTTATTCCATCCATAAACCAAGAAACAAAACATGACAAATTATTCTAGGTCCCTTAGACCCATGGGTGCTCCTGCACCATACTCCCAAGCAAGAAAAAGATCTCAAGTCCTCTTTGAGATAAGGTCTTCTACAATAGTTCCATGTTGTTTAATATCATTTTCTGACATCCATGTTGCATCCTCTTTAGGTAGACCTTTCCATTTGACCAGGTATTCCTTGTAAACCTTCCTTCTAGTCTTCTTTGTCTCCTTGGTGTCTAGGATGCATTCAAGAGTCATAGGTTGGCTGGGGGTAGTTCCTTCACCCAATCTTCATCCTCCATTGTTGTTGTACCTGCTCCATCACCTGCATTCACAAAAGCTTTGAAAGGATATAAGTCAAAAATGTTGATGATAGGAGAGATTGCCACCCCAGGAGGTAGCTCTATTTCATAAGCATTTTGGCCAAACTTGTGGACCACCTTGCAAGGTCCTATCTTCTTCATCATGATTTTGGTATACTTTCCTTTTGTAAGTCTCTCCTTCTTCAAGTGTGCCATCACCAAGTCTCCAACCTTGAATTGGGCATTCCTCTTCTTTAAATATGCCTTTTCCTTATACTTCTCAACATTATTTTGAAGGGTTTCCTTCACTTGTTGATGAATATCCCTGATTGTAGCAGCAAAGTCCTCACCTTGAGAACTTCTCTTAGCAACTCCTTGTAGATCTCTTAGTTCATAGACCCCTCTAGGGTGCATGCCATGGACTACTTCAAAAGGGCTTCTACCAATGCTCCTATTCATGGAGTCATTATATGCAAATTTAGCCTGAGGTAAAATCAGATCCCAAGCTTGTCCATGCTCCTTGGTAAGGCATCTTAAGAGGTTTCCCAGTGATCTATTCACCACTTCAATTTTTCAATCCATTTGTGGATGGTATGCTGAACTAAAGGATAGATTTTTGCCTTGAGTTTCTTCCACAAGGTCGTCCAAAAGTGACCAATGAATTTAGAATCCCTTTCAGAAATAATGCTTAAAGGCAATCCATGTATCCCAACAACCTCCTTAAAGAAGATACCTGCTATATGAGATGCATCATTATGCATTTGCAAGGAAGAAATGTGCCATCTTTACTAACCATCAACTACCACAAAGATACTATCAAACCTCTTTGGTTCTAGGCAACCCCAAGATAAAGTCCATACTTACACACCCCAAGGCCTATTGTGAATGGGAAGTGATGATAGTGTCTTTGCATTTGATGAAGTTCCCTTTTCCCTTTGACAGGGCCTTCCACATACCTCACATCCACCTGCAACTTTGGCCAATAGTAAAATCTCCTCCTCAACTTGTTCCAAGGTCTTGTCAAGGCCAAAGTGACCTCCAAGACTTGTACTTTGTTTCCCAGCGATATTCTCCCTTATTGAGCATTTATGCACACACAATTGGTTTCCTTTGAAGAGAAAACCATTCTGCAATAAAAATTTAGAGAATTCACCATGAAAAGAATTCAAATGTTGCTCACAAACATTGTATACCTCCTTGAAATCTGAATCTTCATGATACATATCCTTCAATGCTTCAACCCCCATGCTTTGGAGTTGGATCTCTTGCACTACAAGTTCGCTTCTACTGAGAGCATCTGCCACCTTATTTTCTTAGCCCTTCTTATGCTTTATTGTGAAAGTATAGGCTTGCAAAGACTCTACCCACTTCATGTGCCTATGATTGAGTTTTCCCTGTGCATTCAAAAAACTCAAGGCATGATTATTAGTATAAACAACAAATTCTTTAGGTAACAAGTAGTGCCTCCACTTTTTGAGGGCTTGGACCATGGCATACAATTCCAAATTATAGGAAGAATACTTCCTCTTTGCTTCATTCAACCTCTCACTGAAAAATGCAACCGTTCTGCCTTCTTGGCTCAAAACAACCCCTATTGCTTGATTGCTAGCATCACACTCAATGGTAAAAATTTTATCAAAATCAGGGAGCACAAGTATAGGCTGTTGTGCTACTCTCATTTTCAGATATTCAAACCCTTTATTAGCCTCATTGGTCCAAGAAAACTTACCTTTGTTACCTCCTTTGATGGTGTCCAAGATTGGTGCACAAATTTGGCTAAAGTTCTTGATGAACTTTCTATAAAAGCTTTCTAGTCCATGGAAGCTTCTCACATCTCCCATGGATTTTGGTGTTGGCCAAGTAAGAATAGCATCCACCTTTGAAGGATCCATCTTCAAACTTCCCTTGGAGATGAAAAAACCAAGGTAGACTAGTTCTTTCTTCATGAATTCACACTTTTCCATGTTGATCAACAACTTCTCCTCTTGTAACCTCCTTAGTACCATGTCAAGGTGCTCCAAATGTTCTTCTTTAGACCTGCTAAA
>VDFB02296387.1:0-33297 GCA_007258455.2 Sequoia sempervirens | reverse complement strand
GCAATAAGATACAAATCTTCTCTTTCTTCACCAATGGTTTGACATATATGGAAGGAAAGTGACAAGTATTATTAGTGTTGGGTGAGAATTTATAATTCTAAATATTTTTTCTCTTCCACATTGAAGGGTTGTTTTCTAGAGCTTATATTTGGCTTCCTATGATATTAAAATTTAATTCATTTCTTCTAGAGAAAATTACTACCAAGCACAATGAACCATGGTGAGTAAGTTTGGTTTGAGACATCTCGATGGAAATCTGATATACATTATGGGAAAATAATTATGAACATAAAGTAATACACATTCAATATTCACCATTTCTTAATAGGTCAGCATAATTAATTTGATTTTGTCATCTACACTACTCAATATTTACTCTACTAGTTAGTGGATTCCTCTAAAAGAAATAAATTTAATTTATAGATTATAGGGAGTGAAAACCCTATTATAACAAACTACCCTTCAATAGTGGACAAAAAGAGCACATTTATAAATGTTAATTCTCAGCTAACACCATTAGTGCTCATCAATTTATTAATTATTGTTATAGAAGATTAAACATACAATACTCATCACTATTCATTCTTCTGGTTAGTAGATTCCTCTAAAAGAAATGAATTAATTTTTCTTATCATAAGGATCATAATCTAAGTTATAACCACCATTAAATGTTGAAGAGAGAAAACATTTACAATTGTACATTCTCAAACACCAATAACATGCCACCAATTTTTTGATCAATTAACTTCTAAGAACATTTGCATCTCAAATATTGATAGTATAAACTTGCAAGAGTAAAAGACAATTTTAGATTCTAAGAGAAAAATTATTTTAATCATGTAACAATGAAAATAGGGTTCCTCACCTTTTAGGAGATGGAGCACATGGATAGAGTCCTATTTCACTCTTATTTTGAACATTTGAGGAAGCCTTGGAGATCTCAATCCAAAGATAGAAAGTGGGAAAGAGATCTTGCAATAAGGTATCCTAGTGTGTGATTAAAAACTAAAAGAGGGTTCACCACCAAGCTAGGGTTTGGGAAGACAAGTAACATGGAAGACCTAATGATCAAGCCTAATGATATGCAAGACTTGAATAGATGACCTAGAAATGAATGTAAAATAGAATAGTAAATTGGAAAATTACAAAGGTGCACTTGGAAACCTGTAGAAGCTTGGAACAAGCTCTAAAATGCTAAAAATGTTGATCTTAATATACACTGGGACTCATACACCAGGTTGGGGAAATCAGTCCTAGATTAGGGTTTCTAGGTGGAAGCAAGAATCTAGAATTTTTGAATCAAGATCTACAAAAATACCAAAAAATAGGTATACCGGGACTCATACGCCACAAGTGGCATATTAGTCCCATTTCATCATGAAGTGTCCCAAGAGTAGAATTCTGAAGTGAAACTTTGTGAGCCTCTGAAGATAGATCAAAAATACCTTTCCCACTAGTTACATGCATATAGGTTTGATATCTTGCTCTAGATCTGAGTTTTCGTGAGCCTTGCCAACTTTACATGACAACTTTTGCAACTTTTACAACTTTGCAATCTTGATACTTTTGAAGGCTTCAAATCCACTTTTTCTTCAACCTATAAACCTAAAATCACACAAAGAGAGAAAAAATATTGTTTTGTTAAGGAATAGGGGTTTTCCTTGGTCAAACCCCATTTAGGTAATTAAAGCAAATGATGAAACAATGAAATAAGGACATGAAACATGAAACATGAAATGATGATACCTTGGATGATGTCTTGGAATACAAATTTGTAAACTAACATGAACTGCCCATGATGAATGTAGATCTTGATCTCAAGTTGGATGTGGAACAATGCTTGAAAATGGATATGCAATGCTACATCAACAACATTATCTCAACAACATGCTTGGTGCACTATGTCTTTGACATGATGATGGATCTTGAATTGTTGCAACAAATAATGAAGAAATATACCTTTGAATACTTTAAAGATGCTCTTGAATTCTCTTGTGAACTCAAATTTTCTATAAGGCATGCTCTCTTCAAATTCTTAGGTGAAAATGAGTGAAATAACCTTGTATTTATACTTGTTTATGCTAAATTTCCTGAAATTACAACACTACAAGCAAACATAAAATCTAGGAGAATAAAATCTTGTCAAGAATTTGAATTAAATTTAGCTTTAAGCCACACATGACTCATACGCTAGAAGTGGCATGTGAGTCCCATTAGGCTAAGCTTTAGGAAACATTTTTCAAGAAATAATAAGATTGATGTAAAATTAGGGTTGGGGCCCCAAAACTTAGGTGGGACTCATACGCCCAAGGTAGTGTATGAGTCCTAGATCACTAAATCTAGGCCATACAATCCAAAATCACATGAAATATGATTAGTTATTGGTTTATGTCAAGACTATCCTCAGAAAGATGCATTAATTAAGGCTTGTGGATGCAAAAGAGGAACAAATGAGGCATAAAGAAGCTCAATTTATTAATGAAACCATAGATTAGTATGAAAGTGTAAAGGTACACTATAAAATACCCTAAATAAGTTACAATTAATTTCATTTAGTTTACAAGGGCCCAAGACCTAATGTGAATGTGTTAAGCACATTACAACACTAAATCAAGGCAACATTATTCTTAATTTAATAGTGAGGACCTAAACAAATGTGAAAATGTAAGGGGATACATTTTTCATCATTAGATTTAACCCCCACTTTAATGAGAGGAGGAACTTTCTTCAAACTCACACTAAAGTAGACATTCAAGAGGGGTCCAAGTGTACCAATGTGAATGGTCTATGATAAAAAAATTAGAGGAGGTGGTCAAGCCTCTAGGATCCAAGATCCTACGTCAAACCAACATAAGCACAAAAGGACATGCACAAGGTGTACAATATGTAGCATCAAGATACACACATAAAAAATATGTATAAAGATGAAAGAAAGAAAAGGAAGAAAAGATGGATCAAGCTTCAATCATTTGTCCCACACGTGGATCAAATATAAGTTGTTTGTCCAAAAATGTGCACTCACTTTGAGGAAACAAAACTTTGGGTTGTCTGTTGGGTGAGTGTCCAAAAAGGGTGGCTTAAAAGTGGAACACGATGTCCACTATGCAAACAAAATGCACACTCACAAGTGCTAGTGGAACCTCAGGCCATCCACTAGGTGAGCCCCCGGAGAGGTGCGACACATATGCACGTGCCCGGTATGCTCTCACACACACAAGCAAGTGGCTATAGGAAAGTCACGCCTAAGTTCGGATCCCATATGTACAACCATACCAAAGATATACCTCCTGGTAGCTTTGATAAGGTGCCACAAAACAATGAACTTTGAGCTTCATGAGGCAAGAAAAGCTTTGTATCCTTGAAACTCATGAACAAACAAGATGGAACCACAAGAAAGCAAAGTGTGTTATGTAAGGTGGCCATATAACATGTATTGTAAATGTGAAATAGTGTAAGGTACTTTCAAAGGGATTTTGCTCAGTTCATGTAAGGTCTCTGCTCAGGGAACATTGTACCTAATGTTTCAAAGAGAGGAAAAGTCAAAGAAATATCACTCTATCATAGGATATCAAGCCCAATTACACCACGAAGAAAAGGATGCATTGCATGAAGAAAGAAAATTACACAATGAAAGATGAGTGTCGATGTATTCCCCCACTTTAAATGAGTTGCTAACACCATTGCTACAAGAAATTTCTTTAAAGTAGCTAGTTTTTACTCCTAAGACATAAGAGCTTTCCTCGGAAAACCCTATAACAAGTCATATATTTTCGAATAAAGCTACATCATGGGTGTTGCCACAATAATGGGTTAAACTTTTTGGGGCATCCTATTTTTTTCCTGAAATCACATATTTTTAGAAAATATAATGATTTAAGACTTTAAAGGTTCCATTTAAATGATTTTAATTAAAGAAGGGTTGATCAAAACCCTTTAGATCAAACCCCCTTGGATAGAACCTTGTTAGATTTAAACCATACCTATAATCGAGTCTCCTCTACACCTATTAAAATGCTGATAAAAAACCACTTTTGATTTACCTTTTGGGTGATCAAATAAATTCATTTAAAATTTATGTTTTGTAAGCATGTAGCCCTTATTAAAAGCTTCCCAATAAGTATAATTTTAAATATGTTTAATTTTATTATTATATTTATTTCTTATTTCTTTTGAATGTATGATTTTCAATGAACATCAAGTTCGTTGTTTCACACATACAAAAAAATAGAAAAACAGAGAAAAAAATTCTAAAAAATACATGTGCACTAGGTATTGATGTCCTTATTCCAACAAAAAAATAATAAGTTAATTCAAATGAATACAAAAAATGTTATGTAGGCTGAAGTACACCTCTATCCAAATTATAATTACTCTGACTTGAAAAATTAAATAAAAAAAATTATGTAACAAAAAATTATGAAAAAATATCCATACACTAGATATTGGTGTGAAAAAATTGTATTTTAAAAATTAAAATTGTATTATGTCTATTAAAAAAAAGTTATGTGGTCCGAAGTAAACATCACTTTTTTAAAATGTTGATTAGTAGAAAAAATAAGCTATTAAAAATTACATAAAATGATTCACAATTTATTTTTTAATTTTTTTTAAAAATATAATTAGAATCTACACAAAAGATCTAACAAATAACTAGTTTGATTCATCTTCAAATTCTTAATGGTTTAGCTGCTATAGGTGTAAGAAAGTGAATATTTGGTGAAAAATCTTGATTTTAATGTCAAGTTTGGCCAAAAACTGTAACTCATTATTGTGGGATCACCCTCATGGATAACGGGTTTCCCCCAAAATTTAATTTTAAGTATGTCATATGCGATTCAACTTAAGGCATGTCATCCTCATCCCAAGATTGCTCCTATATATATATGGAAGGTGGTCAACGAGCCAAAAGAGGCAATGACAAGTGTCATATGAGGACAAGGCTAACCTAACCCCTTGCCCCTACTTAGTGCAAGACAAGGATGAGCCAAATAGGATGAAAATAAGTATCAATTATAGGAACTAGGTGCATCAACACAAGGAAGAGCACCACACTCCTTAAGATGTTAAATTTTGTTACTTAAAGCCTTACATTCATTAGTAGAATGACCATAAACTCTATGATATGCACAAAATGAACTCTTATACTAAAATTTCTTCATGTTCTTGGAGGGAGGGATATCAAACAGTCTTGGAGGAGTCTCGACAAGATACTCTCTTGATCAAAAGTAGAAGATGTTCGTTTATTTTGTGAAAAGGATGTATCTTGCTTAGTACAAGATGCCATACCTACACAAGACTCTTTAGATTGCGAGATTTTGTACTCTTCTTTATAGGAGGGTGTAATATCTATCAAATTTGAATCATTAGTGTTTTGTGTGATAACATTAATATTAAGCAAATATTTCCTTCTTTGTTTCATTTGTTTTGAAAAAGATAACAATCAAGACCCCTAGTGTCTATCAGTTCAAGATGCACTAATGTTAAAGTTATCTTTGAAGAATATTTTGCAATAGTGTTGACATTAAGTGAAGGATTGCTATTTTCTTTCGAGGGAAAATAACCAAGACCACTAGTCTTTTCTTGTGTGTGAGGCTCTATAGGGGCATGAATACCTTATTCTCTAGCACCACATCCTTTTCCATTATACCCAAGTTGTTTCATAAGCTCATAGCCTTTTCCATAAATATTTTTCATTTCTTTTTGACTCAGTGGTTGTTCATAGTCAAGTTCATCAAGTTTTTTGTATAATTTGATTCTTCTTTTAAATTGGTTGAGGTGGATGCTAGGGTCTTCTAAATTTTGTGTTGACATTGCCGCTTTTTCTTTTCCCTTTTTTAGAGTCTTTTTTTTTATGATGGTGTATTCTCCCATGAATGATGTGAAATCTAAGGAACTCCAATCATTTTCTAAAAACTTTGTGAATTCCTCAATATGTTTTTATTTTTCTTTCTGTTGCATGGGTTCCACTTGTGTGTTTGGTGTTAATGTTTCCAAAGGATTCTCATTTCCTTTCTCAATGTTTAAACAATTGTTTGGTTTAGGGCTGACTTTTATTGTATATAATTTGTTGTTGTAGAAATTTTTTGAACATGATATGATGAAGGGTAGAAGGCACCAATTGCATCTCATGAATCCATGGTCTTCTTAAAAGGAGATTGCATATGAAAGATCATGAGACATGACATGCATAGGATTTTGTAATGTGGCCTTTCCAACTGTAATAGGCAATGCAATCACTCTAAGTGGTCATTTTCCTACATTGTCAAACCCTCAAATTGATAGGGAGCTAGGTTGAATTTTTTTTTTATCCACACCAAGTCAATCCAAAAGGTTCAAACTACACACATTAAGGGTGGGGGCATTGTCAACAAGGGTTCTTTTTATTCCCCATCCATCATAGTTTGCTATTATCATGAAAGCTTCATATTGTTTGTGTTCTTTTCACTTTGGTGGATAAAAATGTCAGCATTTATTCCTCGAATCATGGCTATTATGTCATTCGGTTGCACATTAGAAGGGATAGGAACTTGTTGTAAAGAACTTTGAATCATGTTATGATAATGAGGGGAGGATTGAATAAGATCCCAAAAGGATATCATAGTGGGAGTATTCTTTAGTTGTTCAACAAGATCATACTCCTTTCCACTTTGTGAAGGAAAACAAGGAACGCTGGGAAGGATAAGGTTAGGCAATGTGAGGGATGTTGAAGGTGTTTTTATTGGTTATAGATTGTTTCTAGTGTTATATGTATGAGAAATAGTATTATAACTCAATTTATGTGAAACAATATTCTTAGCTAGGTAAAGGATAAGTTTAGGATTCTTTTGAGTTGGAGTTTTGTGTGGAGGTGGGTAAAGGATGAGTTGGGGCTGAATAATATTCAATTTTAAATAAACTTTATTTACCTGCATGTCAGATGCAATGGAAGATTGTGTTTGCCCAGTCAAGACTCTTAGGTGTTCAGCCAGGGCTCCATAGCCTTGCTGGAAGGCAATCTTCAGGTCCTCTTCTGTGGGAACTCTATTGAATTCAAAGCCCTACATTTTTGCATAAGATCATGAATTTTTCTTCTATGGTGTGATAAAACCAAATTTGTTTTCAATTTATTATAATTTGGATGCAATATTTTATTTATTGATACTTACAATTCATGTGGCTAATTTCATATAACAACCAGAGCCAAGTTTGTGTTGCCTGTTCTTTTCTAGTCTTTCCTTTGTTGCCTTCAATGTGTCAAGCAGCCTATGAAAAGTATGAAATACGTTAGATTATGTAAAAAGAAAGAGTAATCAATATATAATTACATTTTTGATAGTATCATACATAGCATACTACTTTTTTCAAAAAATTAATGGCATTTCCATAGCATATAGACATTGAGAGCATATAAAATATAGAGTTCAATCCATGAATTATAGAAAATAGATTTTTGTTGGTTATATTCATATCGTTGATTACATTGCACAAAACATACTACAACTGCATAAATATAAGATGGTGACAGTTTTACCTATGCTACCACATTTTTCATACATGTCTACCAAATCATTTTATCAAACAGTCCATTGCCTTGCTGCTATGGCTAAAAGACTAAAATAGGTGCTTTCAAACAAGCTATGGATGCTTGGAAAAAATATATCAAATCATAATAGTAAGCAATAGCATAGACAAGGCAGTGAACTATTTCAAAAAATTCCTCAAAGAAATGTGGTCTCATGGTCATGGAATGCCATGACAATCCATAGCAATTTGGTTGTCATGGCATTCGTTATGGCATTCCATCACCATGAGACCACATTTTTTTGAAGCATTTTTTTGAATGTCTACCTACCTTTTCTATGCTACCACATTTTTCTCATACATGTCTACCAAAGCATTTTATCAAATAGTTCAACTTCATGCTATGGCTAAAAAGTAAAACCCCAAACAGTAAGCTGAACAAGCTATGGATGCTGGGAAAAAATCTACCAAAGCATAATAGTATAATAATGATAGACAAGGCGTTGAATTGTTTGAAAAAATGCCTAAAATAAATGGGGAAGTCTCACCTGGGTGATGGAATGCCATGACAATCCATAGCAATTTTCTTTGTCATGGCATCTCATTAAGGCGGTATTCCATCACCATGAGACTACATTTCTTTGAGACATTTTTTTCAAGAAGTTCAATTCACTTGTCTCTCAAGCACGATTTTTCATACATGTCTACCAAAGAATTTTATCAAACAGTTCATTGCCTTGCTGCTATGGCTAAAAGCCTAAAATAGGTGCTTTCAAACAAGCCATGGATGCTTGGAAAAAATCTATCAAAGCATAATAGTAAGCAATAGCATAGACAAGGCAGTGAACTGTTTCAAAAAATGCCTCAAAGAAATGTGGTCTCATGGTGATGGAATGCCATGACAATCCATAGAAATTTGCTTGTCATGGCATTCGCTATGGCATTCCATCACCATGAGACCACATTTTTTTGAAGCATTTTTTCAAATAGTTCACTACCTTTTCTATGCTACCACATTTTTCATACATGTCTACCAAAGCATTTTATCAAACAGTTCAATGCCTTCATGTTATGGCTAAAAATTAAAAACCTCAAACAGGTGCTTTTGAAGAAGCTATGGATGCTTGGAAAAAATCTACCAAAGCATAATAGTAAGCAATAACATAGACAAGGCAGTGAATTGTTTGAAAAAATGCCTAAAAGAAATGTAGTAATATGGTGATGGAACGCCATGACAACCATAGCAATTCTGTTTGTCATGGTGACTGGCTATGGCATTCCATCACCATGAGACTACATTTCTTTGAGATATTTCAAGCAACATCACCAATTTTATGCTAACAAGATTTTTCATACACGCCCACCAAAAGAATTTTATCAAACAAGCCATTTCTTGTCGCTATGGCTAAAAGCCCAAAAGGGTAAGCCAAAACAGTTTTTATGGATGCTTGGAAAAATCTATCAAAGCATAATAGTAAGCAACAAATATGGTCTCATGAGCTAAGTGCAAAATCAGCCTAATTTTATTCACGCAGACATTTTAACAATGCTTTTTGGCGATTTTGAAGTTTGAAATGGAAAAAAATCATTGACCAAAAATTCAATGATTTTTTCAAAAAATCAGGGAAAAAATCATCCAGCCTGTAGTTTTTTTTAAAAATCGCGATTAATCAGGATTTTTTGTAGATTTATGCTTCTATATTACATACCTTCCTTGGCTTGGTGGTGTCTTTCCTTTTTTCTTTTCAGCCTTCTCCTTTCCATCGGACACCAGGTCCTTCCACTCCCTCTCTGGAATCATGGGGTGACGCTCGTACTTTTTTTTCTTTTCTAAATGTGACCTATATTGGTCCCTTGCATACTTTAGATAGGTACCAGCTTTCTTAAGGACCTTGGTTTGGTTGAATATTTTATCACCGAACAACACAACTAAACGGTTAATGAGCTCATCTTTTAAGTCTTCATTTTGGGTATTCCATCGTGTACGTATGGTGGGATCGAAGAGCTCCAATGTAATATCACTTAGATGTTTATAAAAAAAAATCATTTCCTACAAAATGATCATGGGATTAATAGTCTAAAAAGAGTGATCAATAAGTAAATTTCAATTGGATTATATAGAATAATAATTAAAACATTTTAAAGTACCTGGGACCTTCTCTATCTTTATGGTAATGAAATCCTTGGTCACCACAAGTGTGACTGGAAATGATCCCGTACTAGTAATACAGGAAGATCCAGGAAATGCTGCTAAACATCACCAGTACTAGTGGCCTCTGCATCCCCAAGTACATGTCCTAACACATGTTTTGGTATGTGTTTGTTTCTAGAGGGTGCATTAACGGATGCCTGCATGGTATGTGTTGCCGACATTTTAGATGACAAAATAGGCAACAAATGATGGGGTCAGATAATGTGATGTATGCGTAGGAAGATCAGGATGGACACTTGTACCAACCCTTACTCCTCGGGAAGCACTTGCAGTACCCTGATCATGGCCAGGAGCATCATGAGGAGGCAAATAACCCTATAAAAACAACACATATTTTAGTTCATGACATTAAAGAGTACAAAATTTAAAACATGAATGAACTTATGTTATAATTAAAGACCTCATGACAGCTTACTTGCAAGTTTTGTAATCTCTCTGTCAATACTTTAACCCTCTCTCTTATCTCATCTATTTGAGGCATTTTGAACATCAACTTAGTCATTTATTCATTGCATTTTTTCATGAGCTTCTTTATCGTATCGAAAGGGTTTGCTGAATAAGCCATGTCATCATCACAAAATATTGACTGCACCTCACTATGGATGCTCTCCTCTACTGCTGGTGCCTTTCCTAGATTAGTCGACTACAACAAGAATATTAAAAACATTATCAAAATTAACCCAAAAAACTTATGAAAAAAACATAATAATAAAACATTTTGCTCATATCTAATTTGTACAATTACAATGAGGAAAACCCGTCGGGTAGAAGCGCCCGAAGATACATCGCGATCTGTGCTCTAGGCCAGAGCCTCCATACACGATCAATGTCCCCCGCGGACAAAAATTAAATATAAAATTATTACCAAAATGAAACCAATAGACTTATGAAAACATAAGAATAAAATGGCATATTGGAGTCATTAATTGAAGGTTGGGTAAAATGGTATATAGTACATACCACCCCCATAGTAACTGTGTTTGTATCTATGCGATTCAAATTGTAATCAATTAGCAACTCTTCCCCTGCAATTATTGATTTTATCACACATACGAATACATCTAAGCCTCATGCTATTCCTCAATATGCAATTGGGTTGCTTTATTTGTCGACTTAGGTCGTGGTACTATTTATAAACCCTACAATATTCCCTCGACAAGCTTTTGGCCTTCTCACACAATGTACATAGCCACTCCCTTTATTTTGATCCTTATCTTTTAGTTGTATAATTTGTCGACAAGGCATACCTATGCATACTTCGTATATCAAACCGCTTGCATCCAATCTTTGTAACTATAATGGTCCAACATACTTCATCAATTCAATAACTTTGTCATAATAGACCTTTATGTCCCATGTAAAATAGGGTCTGGAACCATGTAATGACGATGGTGCTATGATATATCCTCTCGCTGGGACAAAAATTAGTGTTTATTGGAGGAAGTTCCTTGGTACCCATTATTGTTTCGTGATATGTTTGTACCCTCATACACTCGGGACGTCAGCCTATTCTCTCATCATCATAAGAACATGACCCTTTAGCAAGCAAGAAAAAAATTTCATGCATTTATGAAATTTTCTTCTAATCTTTTGACTCTAGTTGATCTCCCTCTTTTAGACATACTACATGTCTCACTTTCCTCTTCTCTTCCTGAATTTCCCTCACTTTCGAAGAAGACGGTCCGACAAATACCTATTTGGTGGTACCTGCACTCGTAAGGATGTTGATGAAGTTCTTTCATGGTGATGTGATCCCAAGGTGACATTATGATTAATCTATCATTTCATCGCTAAATTTCACAGGTTATAAGGTAATCAAGTCTTGATAGATTGCAAGCTATTGTTACTACCGTCCAAATGTGTCCATCACAAATCAAATCTACTTAACGTTTTAACTCCCAAACTTTGTAACAAGTGTTAAATGTGACTATGGTCCACCAGTTACACAACCAAGGCCTCAAATGTATTCTCTAATTGTAATCAAAGGACTTTTTCTCTTCATTCAATTAAATAAACTTGAAGGGAAACACCACCAAGTGGTTTATTGGACAACTACATGACTAAACATAGAAGGAAATTAACATTTAATTTCCATATGTCTAAGTGGTTAATGGGGAGGGAGTGTGTACTAGGCCTGGTTAAGTCATCATAAGTTTATGCTTTGGCAATAATTTTTTTTTAAGTCATATTAAATCTTCCTATGTCTAATTACTAGGAGATTTTCGGTATGTTTTAAGGTAGGATGATTGATGAAAGAGCCCAAATACTAGCCTTTCTCTATGGTATCCAGGTACACATAGCAGCGGTCTTCTCTTATACGGTTGGACATGATTTAAAGAACTTAGCTAGAATTATTCATTTTAACCTAAGGTTTTCTCATAATGCCATCATTGGAAAAGTATGATCAAATTCTTCTATTATGAAGAATTGGTCTATGTGCCTCTAGTAATCACTATAAATTTTGTAAGGATAAAATGACTAATTGCATCAAGTAGGAGATAATCAACTTTGAGTTCTTCAAAGATTATATTCCTCTATTCATAATTTTTAAGGGTTGTGTGTGGAGGAGGTTATCACTACCAAGAAGGGAGGAGACCTTTCCTTGTATTCTTTTATAATTTTCATTATTCTTATTTATTTTACACCTACATTTACAAATACACATACATATGCATTTACTGTTTTCATTTATTTCTCATGTAGTTTAATAGTTTGATTGATTTCATATTATATGTGTTGAAGACTTTAGAATTTCAATTACATTAATTTATGGATATGTTGTGTCTATAACACTACAAAACCATATGCTCTTTTGCATTTACACTTGCATTTAGAAATACACATTTATATACATAGATATAGATTTATTTAATGATATGTTGCATTTATTTTTCTAGGCATCCAGTAATTGCATTTACATTTACATTTAAAAATGCATATACATACATATATGTGTGTGTGTGTGTGTGTGTGTGTAAATATCATTTATATTCAGTGTTTAGAGCCAACCCATTAGGTCTGCACATGGATAAAAATTCATAAAATTAGATCTCCCATACATATTTTGTTGAAATCTAGGGTTGAACCTCTTATTTCACATGCTTTTCTTCACAAAACTATTAAGGACAGCAGCTATACCTTCTTTATTTCTCATCCTACGCGCTATTCATACATCCTACAATTACAACAGTTTCCACGGGGCCTCTTACACAAGCTACAATAATCACAAAAAGTGTAAGAGCCACTTTATATCATGTTTAGACTACAAAACCCTAAAAAATAGGGTAACTTAGATTATGATTTGTTGGTGAGGTATATGGACAAAATCATTAGCACTAGCTCATTCTTGGAGTCTTTTAAAAGAGAAGCGAATCAGGTGGTAGTTAAGTACAAACCTTATAGTGTCAAGGTGAATGAGGTGATCAATTTTGATTGGCCAACTGATGAAGAGTACAAGGCGGTTCAATTGGTTGGTGACACATGTGCTTTCTGGCCCAATGCTTGTTTGCTCCTCCTTTTTCTATAAGAAGGATTTCAAGGCAAAAAATATGAGTTAGCAAGTTAGATATTTTTGGTTGAGTCTAGATGAAGTTGCAGAGCAAATTGTAAAGTCTGATGGTTTTAGGGAAAATGCAATTTAGGTTTTGAGTCATTCTATAGTAGGTTTTGAATTCATGGGGATTTGATGTTTTATGACAGTACTGGCATTTGAATTGATATGATGAATTCAAACTCATGTCTCTCCATTGTACAAGCATATCTGAATTTTGAGTAAAATGATCAAGGGTTGTTTCGTTCATCTCACTATTGTGGTGTGTATGATTCTTGTTTTAGGTTTAATTCAAGGAATTAATTAAAATGCTTGAATGGGATTGTAGGTGGATATGTTCTGTATAAGCTATTTTATTTTTTTTGTCTTATCTTATACCATTTTACGAGAATGGGGGTGCCAATGTACGAGAAGATCTTTAGAAACTAGGCATGAAAATTGAAGGTTAAAGAGAATGGGGGTGCCAAACTTATAGTACTCATTGCCCCTTGGTGTCAATTTTCGTGAGTACCCTCAACCTCATCCTCGGCACTGGTATTGACCTTGTTTTCACTCCTCCAAACTCTTCCTTGGCGCTAATATTGACCTTGTTTTCACTCCTCCAAACTCTTTGTCGACATTGGTATTGACCTTGTTTTAACTCCAAACTCTTCCTCGGCACTGGTATTGACCTTGTTTTCACTCCTCCAAACTCTTCCTCGGCATTGGCATTGACCTTGTTTTCACTACTCCAAACTCTTCCTCAGCGCTGGCATTGACCTTTCACTTCTCCAATTTGATGAGCTACAACCTGGTTTCATTAGCTTTTATAGTATGTTAATTAAGTTCAAAATTTTGGTGCTATTTAGCTAGGTTTTAATATTCTACTATATAGTTAAGTATATATTAACTATATTTTACATAATAAATAATATAATTATTCAACTTATTATAATTAGATATTATATTCTTTAACAAAATTATTAAATATGTATAAAATTATTATAATTAATAATTAATAATAAGTATATTTTTATATAATACAAAATATAATTAATATAATATATATTTAAAATAATAGTAATATATATTAAAATGAGAGAGAGAAACTAAATTTTGATTGGTTGTTTCATGTCAACTATAGACATCCAAATTTGGACACTTCATTTATCCAAATTTATCACTTTTGTCTAAACATCCTATTATCCAAGTTAATTAAGTAATATTACTATTATTTAATTAATATCCTTAATTCTGCCAAATCCCTAAGTATTTAATTAATAATTAAATACCTTACCCTCCTTAATCCTCTTTTCATCAATTGAATTAAATAAATATTACATTTATTTAATTCCTCACATGTCATTTTCATCTAATCCTAATCCATCTCCTAATCTCTTCATTAAGAATGTGCACATACCTAATCCTTGATTAGGATGTGTCACATCCTCCAACTTTTGCAAGTTGGCTTCTAATCCTCATTAACCCCTAATTATCCTCTAATTACTTTTTAGTCAAACCTAATTAGTACCTTGGTCAACTCTCTCCATCCCCCAAGGAATTTTTAATTCCTTTTATTCCTCCAAGAGCCCCCTTTTCCCATGCATCTTCTAGAATCTTTGACTTGTCACATCAAGTCACATGTGACAAACTCCCACCTTTTGGGAACATTGTCTTATCCACTAGATTCTTCCAATCATTGTGAATTTAAAATTCACTTTTATTCACCCAAGATTCTTCCCATCTCCCAATGTACTTGCAAGGTACTTATACTTCCTCCACATCATGTACTTCTCTTCCACCTCACTTACACCTCATCTCCCCTTAGCCACTTCACCATCCACATGTCAAGATGTGAGGGCTTGTGATTTCTCAACTCACCATAGCCCTTCATCTTGACCTTTTTGGATGAATCTCAACTGTTGAATTCTTTAAAGAATTCAAATTCTCCTATAAATACCCCCTCCTCAAGGGCATTTTCAACACTTTTTTTTTTAACGACCTTATGCTGCCAATTTGCATTCTCAAGCATTTCCTATCATTTAGCCATCCATTTAGTCATTTTCCATTATCAATCTTGCATCTAGTGACATCAAAAGCCATCTATGGAGTGCACAAAATCATCAAAATCAAGGGCCAACCAAGGAGTCTTCAACAACAAGGAAGGTATAATTGATTTGCATTTTTATTTCATCTATTTTCCTTGTTTTATCACTCCTTATGCTAGTCTTTGAAGTGTTCTTAGTGTTTTATCATTTTCATTTTTAATTATTTTGCACATTAGAATAGGGTAAAATTCCAAGGTACACATCAACAATCCAAGGATGGCATGTGTCCTTGGGGAGTTATGCTCAAGGTAGCATGCCATTTGATTAAAGATATGATAGTTCTCCTTTAAGACCTCTTCAATGTACCCATTGCACACTTAAAGAGACAAAGATAAATATAGGGAAGAAAATATAGAGAGAGAGGGAGATAATGACAAACATATAAATAGAAAGGGAGACAAAGAGATAGAGAGGGTTAGAGAGATAAAGAGATAAGGATGAATAGATAGAGATATAGGGAGGGTGATTGATATATCTCTCCCTGTCCCTCTCTATATCTTCCACTATCTATGTCATCAGCCTCTGAGCTAGCTCTCCCTCTTCTCCTCTCTCATTTCCATCTCTCCTCCATCTCTTCCCACTCTATATTCCTATCTCTATTTCTTCTTTTATCTCCCTCCTTACCCTCCCTATATACCGAGAGCACTAGAGGTGGAGGGTGGTTATATATATATATAGGAGAGAGGAAAGGAGAGAGATATATATAGCAAAAATAATTAGGAGGAAGGAGAGAGAGAGAGAGAGAGAGAGAGAGAGAGAGAGAGAGAGAATTAGGAGGGGGAAGGGGTAGGGGAAGAGTGTTGAGGGTAGAGGATAGAAGGTTTAAGGTTTATGGTTGAGGAGGTAGGAGGGAGAGACTTGAGAGAGAGAGAGGGAGGGAGTGGGAGAGAGATACAGAAGGGAGGGTAGAGGGTTTATTAAGGGTTAAGGGCTTAGGGTTTAGGTTAAGGGAGAGAGATAGAGGGAGTGAGGAATGAAAGAGAGACCCAAGGGAGGGAGAGCCGGGTAGGATATTGAAGATACTTGAGAGAGAGAGAGAGAGGGATGTCCAGTGGGGAGACAAATAGGAGGGAGGGGTTAAGGGCACAGTGGTAGATGGTTTAAGGGTTTAGGGTTAAGGGTGAAGGAAAAATACATGCTATTTATTGTGCTCACCTTTTATATTTGTGATAGGACAAAATATTAATATAAAATTATCCAATTCTTGTACATTGCTACCCCAATTGTTGTACAGATAAGAACAATATTTTTTCACTATGATAAAAACAATTGTTTCAATGAGTGTCTTATTTTATTAAATGACCATTTTATTTTTTAAATGATATACTTATAGTGGAGAGTTGTGATATTTTATTTGAAACAAAAAAAATACTTATTTCACTTCTTCATGAAATGTCACTTCTTTATGAGTTATGAGAGAGGGGAAGGGGAGAGAGAGAGGAATGGTTGTCACTGACTCTTAGCTCACCCAAACAATTGATCATTGCACTAAGATGTGCATATTCAATCGAAAGTTAAAATTCATAAAACCTGCATCTAAAAGAGTGGAATATCCAAGTCTTTAGGAAACCATTTCAAAGAAAGGATCTCCTTGAAAGTAGAATGGCTAAGATCCAAAGACCTCAAATGATTTTTTCTTACATCCTAATAGAAGAAGAGAGGGAATCTCATAATTCAATTGATGGTGTCTATAGTTTAAATAAATCTACTGAGACAAAATCAAGGATTAAATGACTTAAATAAGGTAAACAATTTTTTCATTTAAAATGAAAAAATTAGAAGGAAAGAAACATAATATGAAGATTGTTACGGAAAAGAGAAAGAGGGAGGGAGGGAGAGAGATATGGGGCAAGGGTTAAACGAGGGTAGAGGTTTATGGCATGGAGGGAGAGAGATAGAGGGAGTGAGTGAGTGAGAGAAAGACCCAAGAGAGGGAGAAGGGGTAGGAGGGAGAGACTTGAGATAGATTGAGTGAGTGAGTGAGTGAGAGATGAGAGAGAGAGTAGTTCTAGGATGGAGATACTCTAGAGAGAGAGACAAAGGAAGGGAGGGTTAAGGCAAAGGGTAGAGAGCTTAAGGTTAAGGGTTTAGGGTTTAGGTTTAGGGTTTAGGGAGAGAAATAGAGGGCGAGGAGGAGAGAGACCTAAGAGAGGGAAAGGGGCAGGATATCAAGATACTTGAGAGAGAGAGGGAGGGAGTGGGAGAGAGATAGAGGGAGGGAGGGTTAATGGTAGAGGGTAGATGGTTTAAGGGTTTAAGGCTAAGGGGTGGAGGGATAGAGATAAATGGAGGAGGAGTGAGAGACCTAAGAGGGAGAGAGAGAGGGGGTAGGATGGGCTGAAGATATTGAGAGAGATAGAGAGAGGAAGGAGTGGGAGAGAGATAGAGGAGGGAGGGAGGGTTAAGGGTAGAGTGAAGGATGGTTTAAGGGTTTGCATGTCAAGGGTGGAGGGATAGAGATACAGAGGGAGTGAGGAGTGAGATGTTAATCTAAGAGAGGAGAAGGGGTAGGAGGGAGAGACTTGAGAGAGAGACATGAGAGAGGGAGAGGGGGTAGGAGAGAGAGAGGTTAGAGGGTTTAAGGGTTTGGGGTTTAAGGGTTAAGGTTTAATGGTTTAGGGTTTAGGGTTATGGGTAGTGATGGAACTTCAAAGTTTTGTTCTGAGTGTTCTATTTTATAAAAACAACACATATGGACTAATAGTTGAACACAAAAAATCTATTATTTGTTATAAAAACAACACATAATGATTTAAAATACAACTTATATTGAACAAAAATGGACCAATAGTTGAACACTATTACTTTTTGAAAATCCTTCACATTTAATGGGAAAATACATGTTATTTATTGTGCTCACCTTTTATATTTGTGATAGGAAAAACTATTAATATAAAATTATCCAATGCTTGTACTGATGGAACTTCAAATTTTGTTCCTAATATTTCACTCATGCCCTGCCTTATGTTAGTAGTCTTTCATGGTGTTGGAAAATTTCTTAGGGCTAGGGTTTTAGCTTTGTCTTCATCTTAAACCCTTGTGTTTACCCAATGCCTTGGTCGGGATCTATTTCGTCATTACCTTTTTGAAGGGTTTTAAAAACATCTTATGCCCCATCGTTTTGTCTATCAAAATGCCTTCAAGATCAATGGTTGCCTGCCATCCTGTGATCAAGAATTGTAGGGTGGCAATATCGCGGGTGGGCGACACCTGTCCCATCTGGGGATCAAATTTGTGTGACTATTCATCAACTGTCCTATGATCTGAACCATTCCCCGCCATCCCGTGATGGTGCTTTGGTTGATTGCAAAATAACAGGTGGCTGCCATGTGGTCTGTACAAGGTGGGGCCTGAGGAAATTTTTGTGTGATATATTTAAAATGTTTCATTGCTTCCAAAGAAAAACATTTAAAATGAAATATTTGACAAGGCCCGGGGGAAATTCATTAAATATGAGCAAAAGCAAAGAAATTAGGGCAACTAGTGATTTTAATGGTATATTAAAAAAATCATATTTTGATAGTTGAATACATTCAAAATATATCTAATATATTTCTAATTTAAAATATATATTGTTTAATTTTTTAATTTTTTTTTTTCAAAAATATTTTTTTATTTTTTAAAAAATATATTATACATACAAAATTACATAATCAATAATAGATAATAGATTTTGGTGAATATATCTAGGTATGTTAATATATGCTGAAAAAGTAATTTTATCAAAACTTACTAACATCATTAAAAGGTAAGTTTATAATTATAAAAATTTAACATTAGAATTATTTAACATTTGAAATAGAAAATTTAAATATTATATTATAATAGTTTATAATTTACTTATATAGTATTTTGGATAATATAAACATTTTTGATTGATTTAATATTTTCTACGTTCATTATTGAATTTAAATCTTATAAATATAATTATATATCTTTAATCAATATTATAATTTAAAAATAATAATGAATATTAAACATCTTAGATTTTAGTATAACTTAAAAATTAAAAAATTTAATGTATAATTTTATAAAATATAATATATTTTTTTTTAAATAAAGATTTAAAGATTATTATATATCATGTATATTTAAAGATCCATAGAATTATCTTTTTAACTATAAAATTAATATGATTAATTTCATTTATAATTTTATCTTATCTTATCTTTTTAACAATTTTTTGGTATCCTACATAATTTGTTTTCTATAAGTATCATGTTGTATACTCTTTATATGGAAGGTAGTTTTTTGTCATGGAGCTTAATAAGTTTTAATAATTTTTAGTCATTTTAAAGATTTTTATTATTTTATAAAGATAGGTATATTTAGACTTTTGATGGCTTATGCACAATTATGCATATTCTTTTATTTATTATATTTTTTGCAATATCATGTTATTCTTGATTAATCACATTATTTGTTTGTCATTTTTATTTGTTTTGTTGAAAAATATTTTATCTTTACTTTACATCTATGATAATTTCAAAATTATCAAATTTAAAAATTATAAATAAAAACTTATTTTTATTAATCTCTTGAAGTATGTAGGTCCTAATCTTTTGTAGATTAATAACTATCTAAATAGCTATTTCTTTCCTTTATTTCTATAAATGTGTCTCATGTCTCTATTGAAATCTATGAGATCATGTGTATGTAATTCTTAGCACAACACTATTCGAGATTAGGATTTATTTTCACATTTATCTATTTTCTTATTGTTCCTATTAGTGGCTAATTAAATCTTCATTGAAAACCTACAAAGAGCTTGGGTCCTTCAATCTCAAATCTTCTCTAATTTCTTGATAAGAATCATTCACATTGATTCCCAATATTGTGCTCCTTGCATGATACATTTATAAAATACACTTGGTAATTTAGTATGTGGTTAGGAATGGTTCTTTTCATTTTTGGCACACGATTGGCCATTTTTACTATGTTAAATTTTTATTTTCACTTTTATTTTCATGGTTTTCATGTTGTCAAATTTTCATACATTTCTTAGTCTTTTTTTAAAAATATTAGTGTCCCTAATCTTGCTAAAAATCATGTATAGAGAGAGTACAATATATAAACTATTAATTATAGAGTATAACAACAAAATGAATTTAAAAACTACTACATAGAAATAAGGTTTAGAATAATTCAAAATAGAGATACCATTCTCCTACAAATACTATGTATAGAAACCCTATATATGTAGCCATACTTTCACTCTCTCCCACTCTCTCCCACTCTCTCCCACTCTTTGCCTCTCACACCTCTCACCTCTCTCCCCTCCCTCTCTCTCATTCTCTCTTTCTCCCTCTCCCACCTTCCTCCCCTCTCCCATTCTCCCCTCCCTCTCTCCCCTCCCACCTCCACTCTCCCACTCTTTCCCTCCCTCTCCCAATCTCTCCCACTCTCTCCCACTCTCTTCTGCCCCTCTCTCCCCCACTCTCTCCCCCACTCTTTACTCCACCCTCTCCTCCACCCTCCCTCTTTCCTTCTTGCCTCCCTTGGCCCCAGACCATGTTGGTGCACCCAAAAGCTACCTTATCTTTCATTAAGGTAGAAAAAATTTGTTATACAACATGCCCCTTGAAAATTGGAGATAGGCACTGCAAAAAGAAGGTAAACACTAATGAAAATGGTCAGTGGTATTGTGGAAGATGTGATAAAACTTTCCCCAGGAATGTGATTATAAATATATACTTCAATGCAAAGTGCAAGACCATACTTCATTCACTTGGATTACAACTTTTGAAGAAGTGGCAGAAGAAATTATGGGTGTAACAACAAAAGAATTGAACATTTTGAAACATGAAAAACAAGATAATGTTAATTTTTCACACATTATACAAAAGGTCCTTTTCAACAGATACATATTTAAACTGAAGGCATATGCTTGAGACAAGGGATTGAATGCAGTCCTTAAAATAACAAAGTTTGATTATTCATCACAAGAAAATCTTTATTAGACTCAATTGCAAAGCTATAGGTTTCATAACATTCAAATGCTTGAATGTATATAATATTAACAATGTATTCAAACATTTGAAAAAAAAAATAGTGGATATATCTAAGTTAGTTAATGCCATTTTGTCATGATATACTTCTTTGATGCTATCAATACTAAATCTAATGATTGATGAACATTTCTACTTTTAAATTTATTGTTCTTGGTTGATTGTTGTTATAGACAAGTTGGTATGATTTCAAATTTCAATGTGTACCCTTATATATGGGAATTGGGATAAACAATGACACAAACAATAATGAAATCAAATTGATTGCTTTCCAAATTCATATTCATGAAAATGTAAGCATTTTTTCAAGTCAATAGGCATCTTGATAAAGATAACTCTCGGCGTGTTTTACATATATATATATATATATATATATATATGTAACTATATATATATATATATATATATATATATATATAGCATATATATATATATATTATTAATTAATATAGGTATGCTAGTTAATTAAATTATTAACTATATTTTATTTCTATTATATATTGAATTGTTAAAAGATGTAAAAATCTTAATACCAAATATATAGGAAAATGGTTTAGAAATTACATATTTTTCAAAAAATAAAATATAGTGTGTAATTTAAAATACAAATTATATAATTCTTATAATTTATATTATTATTTATTGAATATTTTATAGAATTTAAACTAAAAAATTAGCCTCCCCCTCTCACTCTCCCTCTCTCCACATCTCTACATATATCTCCCTCTTCCCCATCTTCTATCTCTCCCTCCTCTACATATCTCTCTCCCTTTCTCCCTCCCTCTCTCTATCTCTCCCCATCTCTCCCTAATCTCTTTAGCCACTCCCTGTACTAGTCTATCTTCATATACTCAACCTATTTTCCTTTTATCTTCCATGTATATCCTTGTATCTGTAATATTTCCCCGTTGTCTATCTCCCTCTCTCTTTCCTCTCTCTCTATCCCCCTATTTCCTATCTCCCTCTCCAATGTCTCTATTTGTCTTTTCTCTACTTATCTCTTTCTCTCTCTTTCCCTCTCTATGTATATATCTCTTTATCTCTCTATATATTTACATTTCTCCCTCTATCTCTCTCTCTATATATCTCTATCTATTTTTATCGGGGTTTTCCTCTCTCATTCTATATTAATCTCTACCTCTATCTATAGGGAGAGATACAAAGGTGAAGCATTGGACCTTCCCAAAGATCCACCAATCTCAACACTACTCCCAACTATTTTGAGCATTTAAGTACATATTGTATGGTAGATTAGGAGGCATGTGTCAAAGCTCACATATTTATTGATATGAAATAAGGTCCCAAAGTCCTGAAATTTGGCATTGGAGTTAGTTATGGTTACAAAATTTAAATTACTTACATAAGAACAAAGATATTCCAATTTTTTATATCATGTCATCGGAAATTTGGCTACTTCATCCAAGATTTGCATCTTCATCAGCATTAACAAAAGAAACAAGGTATGTACTTGAATCACCTTGCATTTAAATTTTCTATATATATAAATATTTTTATTATTTTCCCTCAAATCATAATATATATATTAGTGTGTATTTATTTATTTCAATGAAATTAACTAGTAACACATTAAGAATTCCTGGGATTTATTGCTCGGAAAAAATGCATAACAATTTTTTTGTTGGATGTCGTGTTATAGTTTATAAAAGCTCAAAATATGAATATAATTTTAAGGCCATATATATTATGGTAGCTTACAATGCAAAAGAAGGAAGGAAATCTATTATCAATTTTTAATCTACAATTTAATACCATATGAAAAACTACATGCAGTATTATCTAAAATTAATTCTTGATGTATATTAATTTTATAAAATACACTTACCATTCAATAAACTTCTCCCAAGAAAGAAACCCTAAGTGAACATTAATTGAACCCTAATTGTAGATTCATAACTCTAATCATAACCCTAAGCGAGCACTAATCCTAATCAAACCCTAACCCTAGCCTTAAAGTTATCATATAATCTAATTATCTCTCTTATCTAAATTTGGGTTGAATTATTTTTTCCTTTATTTTAATTGCATATATTTTTTGTTTATTAGATCTTATTTTATGAATATATGCAAATATAATTTTACTTCTACATTCATTTTATGCCCATTTTTTTCATGATATTTTTAACATTCATTTTTTAAATATTAGATCAATCTCACACATATAAATATGAAACCTCAACATTTTAAAATTGAATTCTACCCAAAACATAGACACACAATTGAACAAATTCTCAAAAGAAGAATGACAATATAATTAACATTTCATTCAAAATTCACTCAAATCCACATAAGGAGAGAAAATATATTAGAATTATACATTTATTCATGCTTATAAGTCATATCTGCATACAATTTAAGATAATTTGCATATATTCATCCAAAACTCAAAATAGTCTATCTATTCTATTATGTCCACTTGGGGTTTTAACAGCCAATGGCACCATAGATATCACTTCCTCATCAGAGGACATATATCTTTCTACCCATATATTCAACTCAAAACTATCTTTCTACCCATATATTCAACTCAAAACCTAGCTAGAGGTTTCATTAGTTCTCTCCCTACAAATGAGCCTTGAATTCCCTTTTATATGACAAGAGAGAAACAAGCTTCAAGCTCAAATGTAATTTCACCAAAAAAATTTATTTGAACAAAATCTCCATTGCATTTGACTTTCATTTCAAAACTTCCCACACATTGAATCTACAAAACATAGTGGCGCATGAACTGGGGAAAGATAAAAGAATAGGGAACACAAATTGGCATCAAAATCCCCATGTCACGAGGCATTGCAAACAAAATAGGCAACCAACTTTCCATGAAGGCACACCACAACAACTTCTTGTTTACCCACCACCCTGCCCTTACCAACACTCAGACCTCAGTATACATGCCCGCTTCTAGTTGTTGTCCAATATGGTAGACCCTCAGCTTCCTCTTCTTTCTTGTTCTTTCCCAATACGATTCTAGTCCATCCACTTGGGGTTTTAATAGTCGATGTGCCCACAGATATCATTTCCTCATCAGTGGGTAGACCGTGATTGAAGCGACTTAAATACCGACAGTAGTCTTAGTCAATCTTAGTTACATCATCAGAAGTGTTGCTCGTAAGGTCAATGGGTGCGTGTTGGCATCCAGAGGAGTCATGCCCATACCTTATTTTCCTACCAACACTAGTAATAGAGCACATCAACTGCTTGCCTTTGTCATCTACCAATTGAGCAGCAACGTCCTGGAATTATAAAATTCTACTACATCTAGTGGGCACAAGCTTGGGCTTATCAACCAAAGCACCTTCCTGAATAGCAAGACTGAGCTTTTGTGAGCTCAAACGAAAAGACCTCCTTAGTACTCATTTTCTCTTCTCAGACAAGCACTCAAACTTGATTAGAATCATCCCACAAAGTGCTCAAATCTAACTGCTACAAGAATGACACTATTAGCAGTTAATTCCTCTTGTATTTATTATGCAAGGTAATGGCAACCTTCATCAATGCTTAGTAAATATACATGTGCAAACATGGAAATTTGGCGGTGTATGTACTGTCACCGTTTAACTAGAGCTGCATGAGAATCCAAAGCTCACCCTTCATGATTGCCAACAACAAAATCTTCACATGGATTGAGATCGACATGACTACACAAGCAAGGAATAATTCATTAATGCTTCACCAACCTTCCTCTTCCTCCTGCGAGCTAGCAGGGAACAACAAAGATTTACATTAGCTTTTGATCTTGGTTGTTGATCTAAAACCATGGCTTATGAGCTCAATAGTGGAGATTGGGCCCCACATTCCATATAGGACACACATCTTCCTTTTGCTGACCTCGTGCCAAATAATAGGGCGACACCTTAGGTCTGTGAATTGGCGGGGTACGATCGAGATCTTCTCCCATATCTTTGAATCTGGAAAACCTACACATTGCACGATTAGTATTTAATGAAAGGATTTGGCTAAGCTGTCGATGACATGACCATTGGAGTTAATGGCTTAGGCTTATGTCACCAGATTAAAATTAAAACCCAACTTTGATTTTAATACTTTATTTCCTCTGCAGGGTTTTATTTCATAAGTCTCAGTTGGCCCCATTAAATTCTTATCCCAACCCTAACAAAGAACAAATGATTAAGCTAAGGATTGTATTTGTTATTATAACTTTAGTTCTAGAGAATTCTTAATTACCAATTCTTATTTGTGCATTTGTATATGAATCCAATTGAATGCTTTTCCATATCATTATGGAAAATTTTATTGACCCTAACCTGATTGAACTCGTATTATAACCCTAACTCTAACACTAATTAAACTATAATCGTAACCCTAGGTATTTTTGAAACCTAACCCTAATTGTATCAAAACCCTAGAGAACTCCAATTGAACCCTAACCCTAAAATAGACAATAACCCTTACCTTAATTGAACCCTAACTCCAATCCTAGCCCTAATTTAAGACTAACCTTAACCCTGACCTTAATTAAACCCTTATTGAATTATAACCCTAATTGATCCCTAGCAAATTGAATCTAATTGAACCTTAACCCTAAGTGAATAGAAACCTTAATTAAACTCCAACCATAATCTTTGAATTTTGACCCTAATCATAACCATAATTCAACCCTAACCTTAATTGAACTCTAACCCTAAACATGAGTTCAATTAAGTTTAAGGTTCAAATAGGGTTAGATTTTAATTAAAATTAGGTATAGGATTCCAATTAGGATTAGGGTTGGGGTTGGGGATAAAGATTAAGGTTCTATGATAGAGCTTGGGGTTAGTGTTAGGGTTCAATTGGGGCAAGGGTTAGTATTAGGGTTAGGGTTATGGTTCAATTAGGGTTTCATTAATGTTAGTTTTAGAATCATAGTTATGTTTAGGGTTGGATATAAAATTAGAGTTAGGTTTGAAGTTAATTAGTGTTAGTTTTAGGGTTGGGGTTATGGTTAGACTTATAATTAATGTTAGTATTGGGATTAGATTCTCACTTTAATAAAAATAATCTTCTATAAATTCATTCAATTTTTTTTTGAAATTATATAATTTAAAATATTTTCAAATTTACCTATGTTGATAAATGAGAGATATAGCAATTCTAAACTCTATACAATTTATAGCTAACTTGACATTGTGTATAAAAATGTTTCAGTTATGAATGTTATAATATAAAAAATAAATGTGTTTTCAATGTTTATTTGTTAGTTTAAAGAATATGCCAATAATGTTGCAATCACTAATGATTATTTTTTTCTTGATGGTTAAAATAGATTGGTAAGTAAATTTATCTATAATAAGGAAATTTATCATTGATTTTTTCTTGATAAGTAAATCAATATTTCATAAATTTATCTATAATTCTTATTTAATTTTTCTTAATTATATTAAATTATATTTTATTAAATTGTTAAAAAATTTGTGTTGCTTATAAATAATTTATGTGTTTTTTATAATTAAGTTGATATTGTGTATAAAAGGTTTAAGTTATGAATGTTATAATATAAAAAAGATAAATTTGTTTTCAATGTTTATTTGTTAGTTTGATGTGAAAATAATGTTGCATAGTAATGATTAATTTTTTCTTGATTGGTTAAGTGATATTGTGAAATTATTCTATGTTAATTTAATGTTATGAATGCTATATAATATAAGAAAAATATTTCTAATATATTTTTAATGCATCTTTATATTTTATAAACAAATATCTAAAAAAAAAATGTGATTGTAAAAAAAATACAACTTAATGAGTGAACATACATTTAAAGTTAAAAGTGAGATTATAAAACAAATTGTAAATTTATTTTATTTTTTCTATAAATATAATTTTTTTATTTGTCATCCGCCTAGTAATGCCCACTTCTCCTTTTAATGAATGTTTTATTTTGCAAGGGTTGATTTAGTGCTTCCGTTGATCTATTTCCTGCAGATATCAACAGTGCCCACCATCCCGTGATTGGGAATTGAAGGATTGTGAAATCACATGCGGGCGCCACGTGTCCTATCTGGGGGATCAAATTTGATCTATCACTGACCAACTACCATTTGATTTGAGTCGTTCCCAGCCATCCTGTGATGGTGCTTGGGTTGATTGCAAAATCACAGGCAGGTGCCACGTGTCTCATTTGATGAAGCCTAAAGAGTAAAGGAAACACTAGCTGACTTTAAATGTATTAAGGGGTGGATTACTAAAGTGTTCTCGAGACGCACATGTTCTAAATTGATGGATCTATGTTATAATCTCACTGGAAAAGATGCTTGAAGGTTAATGACATGGCTGGCGACTATGTTAAAGGAACGAGATCAATGACACTTGCTATCCCGCGAGTGCCATGTGCCCTTCCTAAAGGATGAAAGCATGACCATTGATGAGTTATCTCTTCAAGATTGACGGTGCCCACCATCCCACGATTAGGAATTTTGGGATCGCGATGTTGCAGGTGCCTGCCACGTGTCTCATCCAATGAAGCCTGAGGAGTGAAGAAAGCATTCACCGGTTTTAAATGTATTACGGGGCAAATTACTAATGCGCTTGTAAGATGCATGTGTTTTATTTTAATGCAGATGTTATGATTTTAAGGAAAAATTTGCTTGACAATTGAAGGAAAGGATGGCAACCATTTTTGAAGGAGCGGGATTTATGGTAAAAACATCCACAGTGCCCACCATCCCACGATGGTAAATCAAAGTATTGCGATATCGCGGGAAACTGCCATGTGGCATTCCTTCGTGGTGTATGACATAGTGGGATCCTTTATTTCCATGTTGGTGATTATGTCAGCCTATTTTGAAGATGGTCGTCAATGATTTGATCAAACTGAAGGATCAACGATTCAAATTTAAATATGTATCAAATTATGGTTGGAGCCCTTTGTGTAGTCCATGAGTGGGCTTTAATGGTGGATGAGACATCTACTAGCAGGATTTGATCGACATAAAATCAATTTACTCATCTCATTTGTATCACAAAGCATCCAAGTATTTTGTGAAAACAGTTTCAGAGCCAAAAGTGAAATTGTGAGCAGCTGCAACCAGAAATTGGAGTTTGTGCGGAAAAAGCCGTGAGTTAATTTTCACTTTTTCCTAGTCATTCTGCACCTAAATTTGGGAAAGGGGGGGTCTGCTATGCTTGTCACTGAGTTCATTAAAATATTTTGTTAGGGCTATTGTTTAATCATAAATTATGAAGAATTACAGTATTTTTACTCTGTAATTTCCTATCTCTGCTTAGTCATAGCCACTTGAAGTGTAACATTGTAGTGACGCCCTAGTTTGTCTAAAATGGTGCCAACCAAGTAGCACTCTGGCCACATTGAGTATTTGAAAAGAAACTTGTACAATGATTTCCTAGATCAATTTCCATTATCAACAAATGAGAGAAGGAAAGGTTTGGTGTTGATGCGAGGGAAAATCCTATGGGAGGGGTTGGTGTGTAATAATTCTAACATTGTTGATGCTAGGGTTCCACTCATAGGCTTAAAAATGTTCATATTATGGTATGGACATAGGAATTTTCCTCATCCTTTTTCAAATGGATGGATGTACAACATGGGAAAGCTAGTTGTTCCAAATGTGTTCCATGATGTGGACTTACTTAGAGCAGTGGCCAAAAGATATGACCCTATCACACGGGTAATTAGAGATAATGATGGAGGGATTCTATTAAAAATTAGAAAAGATGTTATCTAACAGACTTTTGATTTGAGTGAGCCAAGTGATGACTTGGTTCCTATTAATCTTGAAGAAATGAAGTAGGAGTATACAAAATTGAAATATCTTTTTAGGGTTAAGCTGCTTCCACCTCATCTAGTTAAGGCAGGGGGTTCACAATTTTACATCAGCCCTAGTGACAGGAACCCTTCAGATTGAATTGTTTTGGAAAGCCTTTCTTGGCTACTTTCTATTCACTATGTCATATTTTGGGTTTTAGCCCTAGTGCAGTAATGCCAATTGCATACATGTTCATGGGGGTGCAAATACAACACCCTAAATTCTCTGTAACATATGACTTTGATTCTTTTTTGGTGGAGAGGATAGATGAAGGACTGTCGAAGCTGCAAAATGGTGATACTGGTACTCAATTCTTTTGGTATTCCATGTTGATGCATATGTTCTTGTTTAGGAATGTTGATTTCTTTGCTAAGAAGATGAACTTAAGACAATTAGTTAATGAAGAAAGACTACCAGTACAAATATGGGCTACAGATTTGTCCTGTAATAAGGAAAGCACTAGTTATGTGCAATTTGATAATTATTTTGCTGCAAGATTGAGGGCTAGATTAATGGTAAATGTACCTAGGATCCCTCAAGAAGTGCATGATTTCCTTAGGTTGAAGGAGAGGAAACCAGAATTGAGGGTTTTACATAACTGGGGTGACATTATCCCATATCCAGCCAGCACTGTCCTGAGAATATATGGATTTCAAAGAAACCCCTCACATACTACCATACAATGTGCCACCAAGACTAGGGTTTGTAGAAGTTATGTGGTAAATGGAGTGTATTCATGAAGATAACCTAATTGGAAAGGGGAAGGGAACATTATTCCCTGATTATACAATAGTGTCTGACTTTACATTTTCAAAGGGAGGCTGGACATATTTTGACAAATTCTTTGTTGATTACCATTTGAGATTTGGTCCAAGGCGACAACATGATCCTGAAGGTTTCTTTGCTATTTTCAGACAAAGAATAAAAGGTGAAAAATTTACGCATAAGTTCAATTTCCCTGAGGACCTGATCAGAAATGAATTTGATTTAAATAGATAGGAATTGAACGAGGAAAAGTAGATAGCTTATAGTAAGCTACTTAATATTGTGCATGAAATGGATCCGATATATGATCCATTGATGGAATTCACTCCATACCACAAGAGAATTGATTTTTTAATGAAGAATTTCAAGGAGATAATGGACACTTTGACAACCAAAAAGATGAATTTAAGGATAAGTCTGGATATGCAAGGACAAAGTGATATTCTAATTGAAACAAGGTCAATATGTCAGCCTACAGAAAGGTAGCCCATCTATAGGAGGAAAAGGGATACTAGCAGTGATGAGGAAGAAGTAGATAGAAAAGGGAAGAAAATAATGAAGGCGCCTTCACGACCAGGCCCAAAATTCAAATTACCTAGGGCTGTCAAAATCATTGAATTAAAATCTTCACTAGAGCGTAGTCCCCCATCACCACCACCTGAGCCAAGCCCTAAGAGGCAAAGAACTGATCACCTACCTAAGGATCCCACAGATGAAATTATTGTTAGTAATCAAGACATGCAAGTTGGTATGTCATCCCCTCCTAGGTCAGCTGAATTGATTCTATCCGATTTGGATATGAAGGGTAAGAGTGTGCAGGATACAAGAATGGAGGCTTGCAAAGAGTTCTTAGATGATAATGCATTTGTAAAGACTTCTGTATTCTTGTAATTGGCATGGAGGATGAAATTTGAGGAATATCAAAATAAATACAAGGAGAGAAGAGAACTAAGGCCTAAAAGGTCAAATCAAGAGAATGATGAAGAAGTGAAAGCTAAACTAATGGAAGAGTTCAAAAATATCACTCCTGAAGAAGGAAGACAACTAGTGAATCAAGCTGGTGTTTTGATTTTTCTTGAATGGGACATCGTAGATGCAGTGGCTTTCAATGCCATTATAAAGTCCAAGAATCCTTTTAAGGATTCTGAAGAAGAATTTAAAGTAGCATTACAAAACTCTGCCTTCAGTGAAGAATATGAGACCTTGGCAATTTGGGCATTGGCTCCACAAGGAAGAAAGCCAAACATTGCTGATATTAATCCAAATTTCAAAGGAGGATTAATAATAAAGAGGGTTTCAGAGACTACAACAATTGAAGCCACTAGTTTAACTATGAATGTGGCCAAATTGGCCCAAAAGACTGTTGAAAGGGAGGAGGCTGAAAGAAAGAGCCTAATGGAGAAGTATAACATTTTAATTGAAGAATATAGTAAAATACAATAGAGAAATGTTGAGCTGCAAACTGAAGTAGAAAGGTTCAAGTATAGACATACTAGGAAAACATCTAATGCTCCAGAAACCAACACATCACCTCCCATAGCAAGTTCAATGCCTCTTGCTTCTCCAAATGTTTCTACACCAGGGTCTCCCATTCAAAATCCTGCTCTTACCCCTCCTCTAGAACAAGTTGATGAACAAATAGAGTGCTTTGTTAATCCAACAAAGAGGAAGCTCATGCAGAAAATTGATCAATTATAGACATCACTAAGGGTAAAAGAGGAGGTTTTTCTTTCAAAAGAAAAAGAAATTGTTACTCTTGTTTTGGAGCATTTAAATGAAAAGGTGGATAATAAACTGCCCTCTATACATTTTTTGTATTCTTTTCTATTTGAAGCAATAAATAATATTGATAAGGATCAGGGGATAGTGATTCCAATAATTCAAAATTGGATCCCTAGGGAAAATAATCTAGATGTTATGAATAAAGCCTCAAGGTTTGATGTAAATAACAGGCCCTAATCATTAAAGCCTACATATATATTACTTAAATCATTGCAAGGTTTTCAGACCTTATCAGATGATTTAAGTAGGAAGATTAGGGAATTGGTAAAGAACTTCAATGATTGGGGTAACACACTGTTACCTAATATAACTGATGAGTAGGGGGAAATCAGAACACTCCAACAATTGCAGGATCAAGCAAGTAAAGTCATCATTAATCAAATTAAAATAATTTTTGATGACTCAGATTATGATTTGTTGGTAAATTGTATGGATAAGATTATTGGTACTAGCTCATTTTTAGAATCTTTTGAAAGAGATGCTAATCAAGTAGCGGTAAAGTATTTGCCTTATAGTACAAAGGTAAAAGAGGTGATTAATTTTGACTGGCCAACTGACAAAGAATACCAAAGGTGGGTGGCTAAGTATTTGAATGATGATGAGTAAAAAGAGTGGGCTACCGACAGGTGGCAAATCAGATATTGTGGTTACAGCATTTCTAGTTTTGTATGGATGACTTTCTTGGCATGGGTTTCGTGTGGTTTTTTGTTATTGCATCAACCTTCCTCCGCTGACATGATGAATGAGAATATGCTCTAGGATGATTGTTGTTGTAACAATTTTTGAACAAGAATATTTTTCAAGGTAGTGGCTATTGTAACAAATTTTGGAATATAACCAGGTGCTCCAATTGACTGGTGACAGGTGTACTTTCTGGCCTAGTGCTTGTTTTCTCCTTCATTGTCTATAAGAAGGATTTCAAGGCTAGAAATATGGGTTAGCAAGTTAGATAATTTATGTCGAGTCTAGGTGAAGTTGTAGAGTGAATTGTAAAGTCCGATGGTTTTAGAGAAATGCAATTTAGGTTTTGAGTCATTATGTAACAGGTTTTGAGTTCATAGAGATTTAATGTTGTATAACAGTACTAGAATTTGAGTTGAAATGAAAATTCGAGCTCATGTCTCTCCATTGTACATGCATATCTGAACTTTCAATGAAATAACTAAGGGTTGTTTTATCCATCTCACTATTTTTGTGTGTATGATTCTATTTTAGCTTTAATTCAAGGAATTAATCAAAATGCTTGAATGGGATTATAGGCAGATATGTGTTGTATAAGAATCTGATAAGTAGTCCTGGGTTAGAATGCACACTGATGAAATTGTAATGCAATATTGTCAGGGATCTTATATGTGATATATTAAATCTATTATAAACCTCTAGATGCTTATGAATTTGACTCCTGCAATGGATATATGGCACTGATCTAAGTTGTAATTATTCGTGTCGTTCAGTATTTGTCTTTGCCTAGAGCTTGCTACAAATTGTAAATCATTGACTATTTTATACAATGGATTGTGTTTAGTTATCTCACGCTCCAGATAGTTGATATTGTCTATGAACAACCAATTCTAGTTGATATTATCTTATCGTGTTGATCTATTAAGTGAGATCA
>VDFB02296386.1:203890-239288 GCA_007258455.2 Sequoia sempervirens | reverse complement strand
GATGAGATCAAGATGGAGACCGACACGATGGATGATCCTATATGATGACACGGACCGACGAACGAGAGACATAAGCTCAAAGTGGGACATAAGGAAGCTCAGGATGAGGGATAGGTGAAGTGAGCCGTCCAATGCTCAATCAATAAGTACCAAGCGGCCTAGATTGATGCTGGGGGGATGAAAGTGTGGATGATAACATAAAGTAACTAGGATACGAGGTAGATAATGATTAAGCCCTCTATGGATGATGCCTGTTACCAGGTTTTCACCATCCATACTTATCCAAGGCGCCACCAAGGGGTGGTTTTCACCATAGGACGAATTTATTTCTCTTTACTATTTTTTTTGGATTTTATTATTTTTTTTTATTTTTTTGATTTTTTTGATTTTTTTTGATTTTTTTTGGTTTTTTGATAGGGTAGACCAAGCGGACTTTAAGTGTAGAACCTTTTGAGATGTAGAATATTGACAGGTTCGTCGAGGGGGTCCCCTTCCAGAGTAGTCAACCTGTAAGCTCCAGATCCATATTTAGCAGTGATGATATATGGTCCTAACCAGTTGGCCTCAAATTTGCCTTTCTTGTCACGATCTTGTTGAGTGCGGTGATTTTCCTTGAGCACAAGTTCACCAACTTGGAATTGCCTGGGGCGGACCTTTTTACTGTAATGACGTTTGAGACGATTCTGGTATACTTGTAGATGATCATAGGCCCGTATTCTACGTTCATCGAGTAACTCTAGCTGTGCAAGCCGAGCGACACGAGCATCTTCTTCGCTGATGAGGTTTTTCAAAGAAATTCTCAATGAGGGGAGCTCGACTTCGATTGGCAAGACGGCTTCGGCTCCATATATTAACGAGTATGGGGTGGTGCCTGTTGGGGTGCGGATGGATGTGCGGTATGCCCAAAGGGCGGGATGAATGTGAAGGTGCCAATCTCGTCCAGTGCTATTGACCACCTTTTTGAGAATGCGAATGAGGGTTTTGTTGGTCACTTCCGCCTGACCGTTACCCTGAGGATAGTAAGGCGTTGACCAACGATGTTGGATATGGAAGGTATCGCATAGGTGTTTCATGGCTTGATTTTTAAATGGCTTTCCGTTATCAGAAATGATGGTGGAGGGGATACCATATCTGCAGAGAATATGGTAGAGGATGAATTTAGAAATCTGAGTACCAGTGATTTGGGAGAGTGGCATTGTTTCCACCCATTTGGTGAAGTACTCAGTTGCGGTGATGATGAATGTATGACCGTCGGATGATGGCGGGTGAATCTTGCCAATCAAGTCAAAACCCCATTGAGAGAATGGCCACGGTGCTATGAGAGGCTGAAGATCCTGTGCTGGAGCGTGGATCAAATCCGCATGCTGCTGACATGGAAGGCATTTCTTTACAAACTCGCAGGCATCATGTTCTAATGTAGGCCAGTAGTATCCGGCCCGTAGGATTCTCTTGGCTAGAGCCATTCCATTTGAGTGGGTCCCACAAATGCCACCATGTACTTCCGTTAGTACCGTTTGGGCTTCGGTCTCATTCAGGCATCTAAGGAGGATTCTATCATACCCGCGACGATAAAGTGTATCACCAATGATGATGTATCGGGATGAACGATGGATGAAGGATTTACGTTGGTTGCGTGTAAGTTCCGGGGGTATGGTGTTCTCACGGAGGTAAGTATATATGTCTTGGTACCATGGGGAGGCGGGACCTACGATATCACACACCATGTCAGTGTCAGGGACATCATACGCAGGGATTAGCAATTGTTCGACCAGAAACTCACACTCTGTCCGATCTTTGGGCATGTCAATCAAAGAACCAATAGTGGCCATGGCATCTGCTGCTTTATTCTGCACACGAGGGATTTGGTCAAACTCTATGGAGGCGAAATACTTTTTGAAGTCGTCCACCATGCGTTTATAGGGTAGCAGTTTGTCATCCTTTGTGAGGAATTCATTATTAACTTGTCTGATAACCAACAAGGAATCTCCAAAGACTTTCAAATGTGTAATGTGCCATTGTTTTGCAATTCTAAGGCCGGTGAGGAGGGCCTCATACTCCACCATATTGTTGGTGCAGGGAAATGCTATTCTGAAGGATTTTGGGATGTAGTCACCTTGAGGGGTGACTAATAGAATTCCTGCCCCAGATCCGTTGTGAGTGTACGAGCCATCAAAGTATAGCGTCCAAGTTGGTGCTTCTGTTACTGTGTAGATTCCTTCATCTGGGAATTCAGTGTCTATTGGGTAGGCATCTACTAATGGTGCTTCAGCCACTGATCAAGAATAACTCATTCTTAATAGTTTTATGCGTTTACATAATTAATGTCACCCGCTTTTAGCAATATGACTCCATTTGCCATACCTACCAAGGTATCCTAGACAACATATTCTCGTGCGATCAATTTTAAATTAGTTTGGATCAAGTGACTCGAAAGCATGTAATGCCTGAGTTTCGGTAATCAAGACCAAGGCACTTTTCCATAGGAGAGTAATTTTAACTCATGTTTCCACTAGCGTTCTCACGATGCAGTAGATCAGCCTTCTTTGAGTGACTCATCGTGTCGTACAATAATGCCCCCAGTGCAACTGAGGTAGCAGAGATATAAAGTAGGAGGGGTTTTCCTGGAATAGGCGGCATCAAAATCGGGGGATGAGCTAAATATTCCTTGATCTTATCAAAACCCATTTGACACTGTGCTGTCCATCGGAATATAGATTCTTTCTTCAAAAGATGAGTAAAGGGTTGACATTTATCCGCGAGTTGGGCTATAAACCGCCGGATGGACTGCATTTTTCCCTGGAGGCTTCTTAACTGCTTTAGATTGCGTGGAGGCGGCATGTCTAGAATAGCCTTTACTTTGGCAGGATCAACTTCAATACCCCTGCGGGAGACTATGAAACCCAACAATTTCCCTGATGTGACACCAAAGACACACTTTTTTGGATTCAACCGCAACCTATAGTGCTCTAGTCGCTCAAATATCTTCTTCAGAATGGCCAGATGTTCTGCTCGTGTCTTGGACTTCCCTAATAGGTCATCAACATAATCCTCCATGATGATATGGATGAGGTCATGGAAGATAACTGTCATAGCTCTTTGATATGTTGCCCCTGCGTTTTTGAGACCGAAGGGCATAACGTTGTAACAGAAGGTGCCCCAAGGAGTTGTGAAGGCAGTTTTGTGCTGGTCTTCTGGTGCAATTCGGATCTGGTTGTAACCGGAGAAGCCATCCATGAGGGACAACATCTCATGTCCTGCCGTTAAGTCTACTAACATGTCAATATTAGGAAGAGGGAAATCATCTTTGGGGCAGGCTTTGTTGAGATCCCTAAAATCTGTACAGACCCGAATGTCACCATTTGGTTTAGCAACAGGCACTATATTAGAGATCCATTCAGAGTAGTCAATAGGTCTGATGAAACCTGCATCCAGTAACTTCTCCAGCTCTTTCTTCACTAACAACGCCACTTGCGGATGCATCTTACGAAGTTTTTGCTTGACGGGTTTGGCGTCTGGACGAATGTCTAAGTGGTGAACCACTAAAGCAGGGTCCAAGCCTGGCATGTCTGAATATGACCAGGCAAAATTGATGATGCCTTCTTGGAGTAGCTGCGCAAAGATTGGATATTCTTGTTCAGAGAGTGACTTGGCTACATAAGTGATCTTCGGATTTTCAGCAGTTCCCAAATTAACTTCTTGCATTTCTTCAATCAGGATAGATGACCTAGCAGATAGCTGAGTTCCCATAAGGGGAAGATGAACATCTCCATCTTCCGGCGCCTCTTCGAGGTTTTCGCCTTCAGATGCGTCCTTTATTTTTACTTTTTCTAGGTCAGGAAGTGCCTTAGGGAGGTTTTCACTAGATGACCTCTTTTTATTTTTTGGATTTTTATTTTTGCGACTGGAGTGTTCATCCTCCCCCAATCCCATAAGGTTGACGTAGGTGTCCGTAGTCATACTGACAGGTGTGGTGTTTTGTAGGTCCCAGTCAATGAGTTCAGGGTGACGAAGGGATAGGCTGATGGTGCAAACAGATAGGCATTCGAACATGGAGGATAAATCAGTGTGATCGACATCATCGTATGCATGTATGATGGACTCCTCCTCAGGTATGTCTTCCAATGAGCCATCGTCCACATTGATACTATTGGAAGTATTAGATGATGTTGTGGGACTCTTTTGCTTTATGTCATACCCAATGCCCACATTTCTTGGTAGCAGAGACGTATCAATGGGTTGTAATCGCCCTTGTTCCTCTTTACCTAGGCCTCTACCTTGGTAGTTATGTTTTTCCACAAACTTTGTTGGCCAAGGATATTTTTCCTGAAAATATTTCTTTAGAGGGGTTTCTGGTTCTGGCTCTTCGCGGTAGACCCACTGACTTATGTCTTCTTCCGGCGCATCTGTTTTGATACTTGGAGATACGAAGGTGGTGGTAGGAATATTCTTTACGCTGAAGGTGACAGTCTTGTCCTCCTTTGGGGTAGCATGGGGAGGTTGACCATACTCATGTGGCGATGGTGGCATGGTTGCTACATTCAGAGCAGTATGCATTTCATACTCGCCACACCCTTTGTCAATGATCTGAACTTTTGTGACTGTAGGATCAGTGGAAGATGGGGCCGTTGTTACAGTGGAGGATGATGGATCGGAGGATGATGGATTGGAGGATAACGAGTGGGAGGTCCCCATTTCGACCCCAGGACAATAATGTAAATGGGGGAAAGATGCTTCTAAAGCTTGACAATACTCAAACGGTTGGGGGTCGGCATAAATGGTGACCTCCTGTTCATTAACTGGGAATTTGAGGCATTGGTGGTATGTGGATGGAACAGCCTGCATAGCATGGAGCCACGGGCGGCCAAGAAGGAGATTATATGGTAAGTCCAGATCAAGGACATGACAGGTAGTATATTGGAGCACGGGTCCCACTTGTATAGGAAGACTGATGATACCTTCTGAATTTCTCTCTGCATTGTCATAAGCCTTGATTGTAATTATCTGGTTGCTTAGGTCCGCTTGAGAATCCCCTATCTGTTTTATGAACTTCAAAGTACATAGATTAAGGGCAGAGCCATTATCTACCAAGACCCTTTTTATTTTATGACGGGCAATTATGACTTCGATATGTAGGGGGCGGTTGTGATTGGTGCCAATGTTGGGCATATCATTGTGGCTAAAATGGAGGTGGTGAGAAAGAGCCAAGTGTCCCACCAGAGCCTGGAATTGTGAGGGGTCGATGTCGTTTGGGACATGGGTTTCCTGCAATGCTTTATTAAGGATCTCTTGATGTACCTGGGAAGACTTAAGCAAATCCAGAATAGATATATGAGCGGGGGTCTTTTTTAGGTGATCAAGAATGTTATATTGAGAGTTTACAGGAGCAGGTTGGACGGGTGTGGAGGCTGCAGGGACGGTGATGCGGGCTCGTCGCGTAGTCACAGCACATTGAGGGTCTTTGGCTTTAACGTGGATCATGGATATTCGGGGTTCAACCTGCTCAATGTAATGAATAACGCCTTCATAATTGAAGGGAACATTCTTGTAAGTCACATTGTTGGTGCTGTTATTTTGGGGATGACTAGAGGAGGTGCTAGGACCTTGGCTATGGTTTGGGAAGGCGTTTTGATAGATTTGCAGTTGAGCATTGGACGACGAAGGTTGACTGGGGTCAACCTTGATATCTCCTCGATCAATGAGATCTTGGACATAATTTTTTAAACCTTGACACTTATTCAAGGAGTGTCCCTTGATTTTATGCAAGTCACAATACTCATTGTCTTTAAACCATGCCGGCTTGGGTTTGGACTCATCGAATGGTTTGGTGACAGGATAGGTGATGGGATAATTGATTTGTAACAATTTATTGAAAACAACACTCAAGGGTTCACCTAATTGGGTATATTGGCGTTTGGTGTTCCCCTGATTTCTTTGGTTTGACTGTTGAGGGGGACGAGGCGCCCCCTGCGGTACTGATATGGCGTTGGGTACAGACTGTTGTTGCCCTTGGGATGCATTAGCCACTTGGACATGTTTGGTGTCTGTCACTCCATCATTCACTACATTTTTGTTTTTGTTCCAAAATCGTGATTTATCTCCGAATGACCGTTCTTTGTCATGACTGTGTATTTTAATGTGTCCTTTGGCGATAAGGGCACGTTCAAGGATAGGTCCCTTTTCCACTATCTCAACAAAAGTGGTGACACAGTGTAGTCTAAAATTATGGGCCATGTCGGGATGTGAATTTTCCACAAAAAGAGTGACCATGTCTTTTTCTTTCAAAGGATTTTTCATGTGACTGGCTAATGCACGCCACCATTGGAGGTAGCTGGTAAAGGTTTCTCCATCCCGTTGCTTCTCTTTCAAGAGATCTAAGGTGTCAGTATCCTTCCGCAAATTGAAGGAGAAGTAGGAGACAAATTGTTCTTATAACTCTGCAAAAGTTTTTATAGACCCCTTTTCAAGAGTCATAAACCAATCTAGAGCGTGGCTCGCTAGACTTCTTGGGAACAGACATAAGAGATAGTTATCATTATACATGACTTCTTGACATTGTGCATAAAACTCTTGCAAGTGGGCCTTAGGGTCTTTGTCTTCCTTGTACTTGTCAAATTTTGGGATCTCGAAGTGTTTAGGGAATGGGATCAATGAGATGGATGGATCGAACGGATATCGGCATATATCTTCAAATTTAAAGGATTGTTTTGTGCCCCCTGCTTGAAGGTCCTTAAGGGCAGCCTTGATTTCCAACAAGTCTGAACTAGCTGGTGGTGGGTTGGGGGGATATGGATGATAGAAAGATGAGGGATCTTGTTGAAAGGGGGTTGGATTGTTAAAATGTGGGTTTGGCTGATTGGATGATGACATGACTTGATGATAAGGTAGGGGGTTTTGTTGGTATGGGGGTTGTTGTTGTGGGACATAATATGAATTTGTTTGGTGAAGGTGTGGGGTAGTTTGCTGAGGGACTTGGACGGGACGTTGCATGTTGGCCTGTTGGTATTGAAGGTATTGTTGTGATTGTTGGGAGGTTGCATAAAACGGTTGTTGGTGAAATTGTTGTTGATTATGGTGGTAGTAGTGTTGTGGAGGTTGATGTTGTGGCATCGAGTGTTGCATGGACTGAGGTGGGATATTATGTTGTGGTTGGACCTTAGGACGAAAAAGGGACGCAAGAAAGGGAGATATGGTTTGGGTAGGCAGTTGAGATGGATTGCCTTGTGGTTGGTAGGATGGTTGTTGTGAAGAGGTCAGCATTGGCATAGGTCGCTAAGGGATGAGAGACGGGTCAGGTGGGTACACCCTGTGCTGAGGTTGCTGGGTTCCGCCTCTAACGTTCAAATCAAGTGCCTTGTGGTGGCATGTGAGGTGGGATAGCAGAGTGGGGAACCCGCTGAGGTGGTGTGTTGGTGGTCCTAGGAGGAGGAAGCGATGTAGCAAAGGAAGTACCCCCAATATTGACTGTAGGTGGGTTCAAAGGAGGGGGTGCGATTAATGCTAATGGCGGAGGTTGCGGAATGTTTTGTGGCATGCCATAAGCGAAAGGATTATTGGGATCGGGCACCTGGGATCCCCCTATAGCTGAGTTCGAAGGATGTGGGGGATAATTAACCTGATAAAGGACAGCATTGCCAAATTCAGGTTGATGCCAACCCTCAATTGGAGGAACATTGGAAAAGTATGAACCTTCGGGCGTATTTTGGGACCCTTGGAGTACATGAGATGGGGCACCCTTGTATTTGGACAAGTCAACATTGGAGGGGGGTTTAACACCCTTTTCAATCAAGTGGGCCAAGATCTCTTCCCCATGCTTTGCAAGTAAACGGTCAGTCATTTGCACATTGGCAGGATTGCTAAAATGTTCCTCAAGTGTGAGTTCAGGTTGCTGAACCATGCTCTCTTCTCCATGTGGTGAGTTATTCTGATTCTCAGTGTTGGAGTGTGATGAGGTGCCATTGTGAGGGTCATGTAAGATGTTGGTACCCTTGTTGGGATCTGATGAGGTGTTGTTGAGATCTTGGGGATTGTTGGATTGGGCATTTTGAGCTTGAAGGTCGGCCATCTTCTTTGCTTGTGAACGGGTCTGATCGGGCATGCAAATGCTAGATGAGTAGGTTAATGCCTTTGTCGAATGATTTGATTGTGATGGAGTGTGGATTGGATCTTATTGGACTTCGATCAATCGGATTGGATTTAAATTGGATTGGATTTGATTGGATTTGATTTGATTTGATTGGATTGGATTGGATTTGATTTGGATTTGATTTGGATTTGATTGGATTGGATTGGATTGGATTGGATTGGACTGGATTGGATTGGATTTAATTTGCTTTGGATTGGATTGGATTTGATTGGATTGGATTGGATTGGATTGGATTGGATTGGATTTGATTTGATTTGGATTGGATTGGATTGGATTTGATTTGATTTGGATTGGATTGGATTGGATTAGATAGGATTGGATTGGATTGGATTGGATTGGACTGGATTGGACTGGATTGGATTGGATTTAATTTGCTTTGGATTGGATTGGATTTGATTGGATTGGATTGGATTGGATTGGATTGGATTGGATTTAATTTGCTTTGGATTGGATTTGATTTGATTTGGATTGGATTGGATTGGATCGGATTGGATTGGATTTGATTGGATTGGATTGGATTTTGATTTGATTTGATTGGATTGGATTGGATGTGAGAGAGAGACCTCAAACTTAATCACGTGAGATTACCTTTAGTAACCCTAGAGCTTTGATTGATTGATAGGATGATTACGGCACCGAATCCACCTTAAGCTAGGAATGGATTCATTGGGCCGAGGATGATAACTTGCAACACCGAATTCACCTCAAGATGGAGGCAAATTGATTGGGGTTGAAGCTAAAGACCAATAATCAAGTTCAAGCGCTATAGTCAATTTAGATAATCACTTTGTAATGCAAGGTTAGGGCGGTTTGGCTATGGGCGGTGTCTAGGAGGTGTGAATGGTAAAGTTGTGATGTTTGTTAGGTGAGGGTATTGACTTGTGAATGGAAAATTGAAATGAAAAGGTAGATTAGAAGTGATTTGTGAAAATTTGGGGTGGTAGAATGGGGGTTTAAATGGATGAAATGGAGGTTTTGGGAGGCTTAGGATAATGGGATGATAGTTGGGAATGATTAAGTAGTGATTTAGAGGCTAAATAAATCCAAATGGGGTACTTTCTGCGTTGATGCGAAATCAGGGCGAGGGCAGCTGGCTCTATTAAATACCGACCGTGGGCGCTTACTATCGCTGGCAGAAAGAAAACAGGGTTTACCACGTCAGCAGTTGAAAACGGGCTTACCATCGCTTCTCAAGTATAAAACGTATTTACCCACGTCAGTAACAAAACAGGGCGCAATTATCGCTCGTTGTTAAAATGGGCGCTTACTCACGCTTCTAGCAAAACAGTATGCTTAATGACGCTTCTGTCAGGCTTACCTACCGCGAACAAGGCTTTGGTTTTTTCCGATGGCAAAGGCTATGGCAAGGACGAAATGATGAAACAAGTCAAAGTATCAAAAATTTGACAAAAATTTCCACAAGGAAAACCCTCAAGCAAGCACAATCCTATGATTACTATTACTTCGCATGGCAAGGCAAGTCTTAATCTAGGATGCATAAGGCTTCTAAGGAGTCTTCGATATACTCTTGGTACGTGAGGAACAACCATGAACACCAACCTATCACAAGCGTGAGTTGGGAACCCCAGCGAGATACTGAAAGGCTCTGACCAACTCTTCACATCTATCTAGGTATCACCCTAGCTTCGACGATTCGGCCAATTACGACGAACTGGATTTCAGTACAACTTTCGCTCTCCCCCTTTATATACCCCGCAGACACGTGGTTGGAATCGCCCCTCGGGTGATGAAATCCCTGCTGTGTCCCACTAAAAAGAAGACACTAACTGCTCTAACTACTCCCCGTGTTCACCGGCGCAAGGGGAAAGGAAAATAAATCGATGCCCCTTGGGTAACACAAAAGTAAACAAACTACAAGAACAATGAGATTTAACTCTAATTGCATTCATGTTCGAGAGCAAAGAAAGATAATTTTTGAAAGTCCGATTATGTAGATGCCCCCTGCAAACAAACGTTAGTTGTCTTCCTTCTTTTTCACCTTTTGGTCAATTTTTGCCACAATATGCTACAAAAATGTTAGTGAAAAATAGCAATATTCTCGCCAAAACAACGTTAGAGAGTTATCACGTAACTATAGCAAAAAACTAGAGCAAAAACGAAGCCAAAACGCCCATTTTACCCTCAAAACCGGTATATTGGCATATACCGCAGCTCAGAAGCGATACCACCTGTAGAAGCGACCGACAGCTTCAGAAGTTATACCGCCAAGAGCTCACAGGAAGGCGGCCGGCCAAGCAGCTTCCGCAGGCACCAGCCAGCTCAGAAGCGCCAGCTTCGTGGAGTGCCAGCTCGTGCTACCGGGCCAGCTCGCGGAGGGATACCGGCCAGCTCGCCAGCTCAGAAAGCTGCCAGCCTCGGCGGGCACACCAGCTCAGAGCATACTGCCAGCTCAGAAGGATACTGCCAGCCTGGAAGGCGATTACCGCTAGCTCATGGTACCGCTAGCTCAGCGAGGCCAAGCAGCTCAGAAGCTAGCTCTGCGGAGGGATACTGGCTGGGATACTGCTAGCTCAGAAGGGCGTCACACTGCTAGCCTCTGCGGAGGGCCGCTAGCTCATGAAGTTTTTCCCGCGAAACTTAACTCAAAGAAAAGATAAATGCAAGACCCGTATGTGGGTCCCACCGGGCGTGCCAGAAATGTATACCTTGATATTTTATGCTACTCTAAATGTGCGAATCTAACTAAGAAACATGAAAGACAAAACACCAAGGACACCTCAAGATTAGCCAAAAGAGAGTTACAATAAGAAAGGAAATAGATAAACAAAATAGGACAATATCACCTTCCTTGTTGTTGGTTTCTCCTTGATTAGCCTTCGATTTGAATAACTTGTGTGCTCCTTAGATGGTAGATTGAATGACTAAAATGCAAGATTCTATAGGCAAGATGACTAGCAAAGATGATTAGTTGATTGCAAATGTTTGAGGATTCAAATGGACAGCATGTAGGTATAGAAGTGAAAAGTGTTGAGAATGCAAAATGACAGCATAAGGGTGCAAGATAGCTAAGTGTTTGAGAAGGAAAATGGGCAGCATGTGGGTGCTCAAAAATGAAGTGTTGTGTAAATGCCCTTGAGGAGGGGGTATTTATAGAAGAATTTGAATTTTCTAGAGAATTCAAGGGTCAAGATTGATCCAACAAGGCCAAGATGAAGGGCTATGGTGGGTTGAGAACCCACAAGCCCTCACATCTTGACATGTGGAGGGTGAAGTGGACAAGAGGATATGAGGTGGAGATGAGTTGTCAAAAAGGTACATGAGGTGGAAAAGGACATGCACCTTGGGGGATGAGAGGATTTCCACAAAAAAGGATTTCTTGTCCCCAAGTGGGAGTGAAAGAGACTTTTGAGGAATTTTAGAATTCCTAAAAAAATCTACATGGGAAAAGGAAAGGTGGTTGGAGGGATAAATGTGAATTAAAAATTCACATTCATAAGATGATCTAGAGGATAAAAGGTGGGTTCCAAAAAGGTGGGACTTGGTCACATGTGGAGATTGTGACAAGTCCAAGGTTCTAGAAGCCTTGGGAGAATGGAATGTGAATTAAAAATTCACATTTAAAGGATGGGAGTCTAGAGAAAATAAATGTGAATTAAAAATTCACATAGGAGAGAGGGTTATCATTAAAAAGGAAAAATGGAAGAATTGACCAAAAAGAGGTGCTAAATATAGTTAATGATTTTGGTTAAGGTTGTGCAAATATTGGATTAGGCTAATTAACAGAAGATTAGAGGCAAGTGGCAAATGTTGGAGGATGTGACAAGGAGAGAGAAAGTGAGAAATTTTAAATTGATTTTTAAATCAAAAGGAGGATAAGTGACTAAATTAAATAAATTAGTGTATTTATTTAATTTAGAGAGGAATAAAGTAAAAGACAAAGTATTAATTATTAAATTAAATACTTTATGGGACAAAGGGTGTAATATTAATTTAATAAATTAATATTAATATGATAGATGTGAATGCAACAAATTTAATCATATGGAAGTGATTAAATTTGGGTGTCTACAGTACCTACCAAAGTCTCGATGTTCTTAGCAAATTTTAAGCCTTTGTTTTGCATAGTAAATGAAAGAATTCAAAGGACCATTCATTGCATGGTGGGTCTTCTTGTCAATGATGTAACTCCTTTGTATATTGTTTAAAAAAATCAGGTTGGCAAATGCGTGGAAATTGGTGTGCCAATGCTTATTATATTTATTGGATTTCTCAAAATGTTTAACTTTCTTCTTTGTTGATTTCCCACTCAATTTTAAGTTTTAATAAAGAGCCTTAATAATTCTTATGCTTATCGAAGTTTGAATGCACCTTATTAATTAATAAATAATTAATAATGGAAGTGTGAATGCTTATCGTAGTTTTTTCAACCATGGATAGTTTTATCATTTTTTCCTTTTTCTTTCCTGTCTCATACATCCACTTGTTTCTAGAGAACGCTCAACACTAGGTGCTTCATGTGGTGAATTCCCAAAACAGGATCTTGCACGTCTAACACAAACATTTCGGCACAATAGTTTGAATTTTTTTTTGATTAGCCCATAAACACTTGTTTGCAAATTTCTAAAGAGGAGTTTTAATGGGCCTAGATGAGTGATTAGCCTTCTATTAAAAAAATCTACAAAAATGCAATAATGAGCACCATAAAAGACATTAACTGATATCTTTGCAATACTTTTCTACCACTATATGTAGCATAAACTAGAGTTAATTTATTTGCAATCAGCCATTTGAAATTAATAACACAAACCTTGACAGGCACCATACTAAAATTGGTCACATTCAGATCCATTAGTTTCTAAGAGATCTCTTGCTTTATGCCTGATGCCATTTCCTGTAATGAAAAGACAACAAATATGACAATTCTTCTTACATTTCACATTACAGAAATTGTTATTTAGTTACAAAAAATGGCAAGAAAAATCCCAAATATCAGCAGTAATGCAAAAAAATTTGTTTATCTGTGTCTTCTTTGGAAGCTTACTCAAGCTCAACAAGCAACTTATCTGGAAAGACTGAAGGACTAGACAACAACTAACATATGTGTGTTTGACCTTTACCTGCAAAAGGTCAGCTAGCAATTTCTTATCAACTTACAACCCATATCAGTTACACAAAATGATAGTTATATGTTTTCTAAATTTCATTTGTGCCTATGTGAAAAGGAATATAATTACTTTGTTTGATCATTTTTATAAATCAATATAACAATTTTTTGGCACATTAATTAACCCTATAAATGTATGAATATTATTTTTTCATATTTTATCCAGTCTTGTATGATAATACAGATTTGCAAAATAATCAAAACTAGAAATTAACAAACCCCAAAATCAACAAATAGAAAAGATATAACATTGAAACATTGATTGCTCATAAACCATAACACACTTGCAGAAAATTAAATATGCCACAAAAGCAATAGTGCTCTTTATCTTGGATTTGAAACTAAATGTTTGTCTTGATAGAAATAAAGAAATGTTTTCTTTTCTCTGCTTGCTTTTTGGTTGTAGGTATCCATATTTCTAAAATCTAGCAATTTGAACTGGCAAAAATGTACAAGTTATACTAATGAAATAATTTGATCAACTGATTTGTTGTAGAGTGGAGTACTGAAACAATTATCAACCATGTATCGTCTAGTTGTTGCTACTGGAGTTGGTGTTGTAGTTCGTCCTCAAATTGGTAAGTTCTATGTAGTGTATTACGCTGACAATCTTCATATTTAGCACCATATTCAACACCATTCTATGGCAGAAAAAAGGAAAAGGAAAGCAACCCAATGTGACCAACCACCATGAAAATATTGTAAACAACACTAGTCACGTAGGGTTGTTGAAAAAAGTATATAGAGCACATTCCTAATTTTGAATACAATCTTCAGGTCTTGATATGAATAATGAAGAAGGGGGCCTACCAAAAAGTACATTGATGGAAAACACCATCATTCCCTGGCTCCGTCTACTTTGACAAAACTGTAATTTTTTACCTTTCTTTATATCTTTTGAGGTATACCATATCAAAAAAAGCCCAGAAAACTAGTTGGGCTCATTAAAATTGAGTAGAGGCAGAACATGCTTAGTTTTGAAATAGGGAAGCATAACTTACTTCCACAATAAGCATATCTTTCTAAGGATGTCAGTGAACACACGCTGTGAGACGATTGATCGTACATGTTCAGCAGGCCCTCTTTCAACAAATCATCAATTTCCACCCTCAAGCAAGCTTTTAGGCTGAATAACAAGCTTAGAAAGGAAGCATCGTGGTTTTGGCAAGTGCCATACCATATGTGCTTAATAAGTTAATAATACACATAACACCAAAACGTTTATGACGTATAGAGAAATCTACTTATAACAGATAACTGGTTTGTTGTTCCTAGAAAATTAAGGATGTAACTACATCACTTATAAAGAGGAATACAATTCACAGGATATTTAAAATCCCTAAAATGGAGGCTTAAATTTATTATGTAGCAAAAATTAGACAGAAACCAATTATGACATATCCAAACTCTATTTTTGACATAAATTTAATATCAGATGATTGACAAAGTGCAATAGCCCTTTGAAAAATACGGTACTAGTCATAAAAAATGGAAGGGAATTTGAATTTCCTTATTTTTGAAACATGGCATTTAGTATTTACTATTTGGTATGATTCATTTAAGTTCCAACTTGAATTTAACAATAAAGTTAGATTACTGATCTTGTGCTTCATGATTGTAACTAAAGCAAAAGGTAAGTTCTCTATAATTGTGGCTATGTAGTCTGCAACAGATTTGGTTTTCACAGATCAATTTGTCTTTTTCAACAGCCAAAAAATTATCATGGCTAGCAGTAAAAAATTTGAACATGACAGAAGAGGTTGCAATTTCAAGAAGAGAGAAAAACTATGTTTTTTATATTACTGTGATGTGGAACAAAAAAAATGAAGACATTGTCTATGAACATTGAATTACTACCTCCAACAAAAAAACTCAACTCACTCAACAAAACTGTATAAAAGATACAACTACCGATTGAAAAATATGAAAATGAATCATATTTGTCAGTAATCCTACACACACAGTCAAAGTCTCAACATGCTTTGCTGGTCAAAAATGATTTATTAGTGTATCGAACTGTTGTGTCTACTGCCACTATGAAGTTTCTGGATTGGACTCTTCACTGCAACAAATCCTGCCATTTCATTTTTAGTGCTGCTAGGATTTTCGGACATCGCTAGATTCTGTTGGCCATATGACCAGTTAAGTTGATGATGCTATCCTCAAATTTATACAAAAGATATCACTCCGTTGAGACTGTCATTGATAAGGGTAACATAAGTGGAAAGTCAAACCACCTCTCAAAAATGTGGCCTAGTCATATTTATGTATTTCAGAAGTTTAATTTGCATAAAACGGTCAAAATGGTAGTTAGCACAGGATCGTCTCACTTTAAACACAAACTAATTAGAGCATAGAAGTCACCTCCTGTATCACTCATCTAGCCTAAAAACCTGCACAATCAGCTAAAATTTCAAAGCAGTTTCACTACCTCTACTATCTTCTTCATCTCCATCTACAGACTGTAGAGGTTTTCTCAGTGACAGAGAACTGCCCATATTAATTGCCTCTCCATTTTGGGCATTTTCTTCACCTTTCCAACTGGATCTCTTTGATTTTCCATCTCCTACACTTTCCTCTCTGCCACCATCTACAAAAGTTCCCCTAGCGCTAGAAGACTGCCCTGTCAATTGTAAAGGCCCTTGAGGTGAGCTTAAAGACTGTGAAGGAGTATGATGCTGTTCACAATAGGTAAGCTGTGAATGTTGTAGTTGAGAAGATTGATTCGCCTGTGAATAATATTCTTGGGGAATTGGTGATTGGCAATAGTGTGATTGGGAATGAGAAGTGGTAGTATTTGAAAGGGGACTGTAAAGTCCTGGAGCTTGATGGGCTGCTGCTGCAGCATGTGCTGCTGCATAATCAGGGGGCACCCGAATTCCTCCAAGAACCACCAACTGTGGAGCTTGAGAAGCAGATGTCTGAGGAGAAGGACTTGGCCTTCTAGTGTGCAAACGGTATTTCTGCAAACAAACCAAATGCCAAATTAGACTGAATATCCTTAGAGGTTAAATCTAAATGCTGCTCAACCTACATGTGAGTGCAAAGTGCATACCTGTAAATGACTTTTGACTTCGTCATTGGTAAGCCCATCCACCTTCATCAGCTCTCTGATTTTCTTTGGCGTTGCTACTATCCATCAAAAAAAGAATAGTTGCATTGATTTCAAATTTCAAAATCCAAAATGCCATTGTAACACTTCTAATTTAGAGAAAAACCATACAAATCTCATCTGGAAATAGGAGACACTCGATGATCATTTGTTCTCCGTAACCAGAAGTAAATATCAGATCAAAAAGAGAACATTAAAGCAAATTTAGATTTATGCATAGGGCATGAAGGAGAGAATTATTAGTCCTCTGCACAAGAGACTTCACTTCTTATTCTCAAGACGCATGGAAACAATTTTTAAGTCTCTCTAGCACTCAGGCATAAAAGACATGACAGGTATGCACAGGGATTGATGTACGCATTGAAGGTAAACAACTAAGACCTTAATTTCCAAGAACAATTGTTGAAAACAACATCCTAGTCACCAAAGGAGCATTTTTTCCTAATTCTAATCGGCTAATAAATTAATAGCAATTTATATCTATCACTTTTGGTATTTCATGAATCGTACTAATTTGCTATGAATACACTACATAGAAATCACTGGACGCAACAAACACTTACAAGAGCGATTTCCCACTGTTGAAGAAGAGGAAATTGAGTAGAGCATTGAGAAAAATGCATTTACCAAAAAAATAATAACTAAATGAACCATAATACGTAAGAATCCTCCTTACAAAACCCTAAAACTCTACAGAAAGCAATAACATAGCCACACACTATAGCAGTGAAAGGTTCGATGCTTAAATTAGGTACAAGCAAAATCAAATACTACTAGAAAAAACCAACATAGTTAGACAAGAATTGGAAAATCAAACCCTAACAAAAGATAATCTCTTGTTCAACCCCTTAAAAAAAACAACTAACCTGAGCAGAAATCTCCTCACCTGCAAACTGCTTCCCAATAGATGGGCAATCCAATTTCACATTGCCGTTCTCATTACGAACAACCCTGTAAGATACCTGCTTCGACTCTTGTCCACCTCGTTCATCTTCCCCCAATAAACTTCTTAACTGAAAAGAATGTATTCTGGGGATTCACAATAGCCTGGCGTGTGGCAATCTGCCCAACAAGCCTATCCCCATTTCTTATATTAGCAACTACAAAGGACGTCATCATCTGCCCCTCCGTATTTGAGACAATTGTAGGCTTCCCTCCTTCCATGGCTGCTACTGCCGAATTCGTGGTCCCGATGGCCACCACCTTCTCATTCACAACCCTAACAGGCCCCACGACCCACCTTCACCGCTGCTGCTACTACTGCTGCTTCCTTCACAAGCCAATAAAACCCCCATTGAAAGCACCCATTTGTAGACCAAAAAAACCACTCTTCTACACACCTTGGGAATTTTTTTTCTTTTAACGTGGAGCCTGAGGCAGCCGCACTCATGGGTACTACAGCTCCAAATACGTCAACCTTCAAGCAACACTCGCCATTAATTAAAATTTCAATAAAAAATCCAAACCCTCGCTGTAGACAACTGCTACTTCAATTGTTCTCTATGACTGACCTTTGATTGTTCTCTGACTGACGTATGCTATCTAATCTGCATTGAAGTGTCAATTACTCTTATGCATTCAATTCCGCCTACCTACAAATATAGACTTCGTGGCTGGCAAAAACGATCAACGCTTTACAATCATTCAACCTTCTTGCAAGCCCTATCAGTGCTTTTGGACTGTCGGCGGACAAAATGGCGAGCGACTGAGATGGATTTCATCCGGGAAAAATGGCGAGTGGCTGAGATGGATTTCATCGCAGACGATTGCCTGTCCACCAATCTACACCGTCGGAGGTAAAAATGCCTCGCAAATACTAAGCGTAGGACGCCTTTGGCGTAATAATATATAAAGTAGGTAGAAAATCCTAAATACTAGGAGGTCCATAGTTTATGTCGATAGAAAAATATATGTATGATAATATGTGTATAGGTGCGTATGGATGTAATGTATTGGATTAAACAATTAATAATAACTGTTAAATGAACTTAGATAAATCTAGATTTTTTTCTTAAAAGATTGGGTATTATACTAATTTTGAAATATTTGCATTCAAATTTAAAAACAAGGAAAGTTGCCATCAAAATGGAAAAACACATTATAAATGAAAATATAATGTTCCCATTCAATTGGCAAATCAACATGTATCCGACTTTTATATGATAAGTGAGATTTTTTAAACTTTCACACGATATTTTGGAGGATTTTACCATTAAATCTCACACTATATGTAGCCTATCAACTAATAAGTTGTATGGAGAGTAATTGATTTGTATGTACTTTTTTAAAGATTATAAAATATATTTAAAATTTCAATAATGAGAACTATTTTGAAATAGTAAATTTATATAAGTTGAAAGGTATTAGTAATTTTAAAAATAAAAATAATAATTATAGATATTTTAAATATATTTATTAAAAGATATTGAGATATTAATTTTGAATTATTTTATTTTGTTTCAAAGATTTGTTTTTTATTTTACTTCAAAATTATTTAAGAATCATTTTATTTAATATTATTTATTTAAAAAGTTATTTTATAATTATATATTTTTTAAATATATTATGATTTTATTTTTGACATTATATGTTTAATTGTGATTGTATAATGCTTCTTGATATAACAATTTAAAACATTATTTCATTAAATCTTTGTATTTTTTGAATAAGGTATGTAACTTCATGAGAATTAAAGTTGCAATGAAGAGATTTGTATATTCATAACAATTTTTATTTAGTTTTGGATTCATTTTTGATGGAATAATTTAATACAATTCTATACCAATAAGTGACACGTGCTTCCGCATTATGATGGTTTTGTTTGCTAATTTTTATTTCTCCATTTGTTCCAACTTATACTTAAATTCTCATACATTTAATCTTATCTTAGCTCCAATTTTACACATTTTCCCTACTATTAGCTCAAACTTCCATGCATCTATTCTTGATCTTGAGATTTGCATTTCCTCATTTTGTATCAATTGAAAGATGCTTGAGTTTAATCTCAAGGGGTTTGAGGTTGAACCCTAAATTTAATCCTCAAATGAAGTTTCTACTCTTTCCTATTAGCTATTGGGATTCATCTTAGTACACATTTGCACAACTTATTATTATGCATGTGAAATTAATTTATAAGTCCATCAAAAATAGACTTAGAATAACTCAACCATAACACTCTAACAAGCTTACACATATTTAGCTATATAAGAACTTATACCTTTAAAATCAAAATCAATTTTCATAATATATCAAATACTGCTATTTTCACAATATATTTAAAATGAAAATAATCATATTATATTTATATTTAATACTTATTTTTTACATTATAATATTTTTAATATTTTAAACAAACCATTATTAAGTTGAATTATGCTACTATTCATAATCGTTGGAAACAATAAAACCACAACATAAAAGTAACTTATAAAGATATATATTATTGGTGTTTCCATATTTCTCTTGAATAAAACAAAAAGATTTAAAACAAAAATCAAACAAAATATTTTAATAAAATATGATCATTGAAATATGGTAGCATTACCATATTAACTAATTTATCATAAAGGATGCATTAGTGCACCCCCCTCACCCTATCCCTAACACTACCAAGCTTTAAATTACATGGAATTTATTCGTAGGCCTAAAGGATCTATATTAATTAACCAAGTGTCAAAATCCCAAAACCTAAAAAGCATTTTTTTTTTCATCTATATATTTCATCAATCTTCCTCTATGAATATATTTGAGAAAAAATGTTTTCATAATCATTATATCCACCACAATGTATTGCAATCATTAATAATAAGACTATTCCATGGGTCGCATGCCTAAAAAGGGTTGAAACAATATTGAAGGATATGCTTTTAAGAGAAGAATTATAGATTTAATCTAAATTGATAATAAATCAATTTTACCATTGCATTAATAATTTAAGAAAAGAAACAATACAAGGCTTTTAACTAATTAAAAGTAGTAATTTATGGAAAGAAATGAGATACGAGTGTCAATTAATTAGAAAGATATTCATCTATAATTATATTCTACAAATATTGTACTATTCTTACAATATTCTATTATAATTTTCAATAAATATTATTTTATAAAATATAATTTAAGATATATCAAGAGAAAATATGAATTCTAATTAATATCATAATGATGATACATATTAAAAATAAATTAAAATTTGATAAAAAAATTGATGGATATTATCAAGCTTAGAACATAAAATCATTTATATTACTCTACATACAAACTTTCAACAATCCATTAATATTTTATATAAATATGCTTAATCAAAAGATTAATGATCTATGAAACTAAAAAGTGTTACCTCGACTAATATCACAATAATGATTAAATTCAACATTAATTATTATAAATTATCAATAATTATTAATCTTACGAAATCAACCTAATATCGTATATCTACCCTTCCTCCATTCTTATTTTAAATAAAAACCAAAAATTGAATCAAAACCCATAACAAATAACACTATACTTTCAAATAATATTCTAATAACATTGGTATGGAAGATGAATATTACAGGTTCCACAATATTATCTCCACCCAAAACATATGCCCTCCTCTATATTCCTCATATCTAGCATGTCAAATCCAAAACATGATTCAATAAATTAAGGAAAGGGTCCCATTACCACCTCCATTCCAATATCCAAGAAAATAATGAAGAGGAGAGATACGACTTATAGATTAAAGAGACAAAATCCAAATTTTAAAATTATTAAAAATTAAATTTCAAATTAATATGGTGGAGAGTCAAAGCTTGATATCAATTATCATTAATCCAATTCTCAAAGGTATATTTGGAGTCCCTCCGAGGGAAGCAAAAGTGTCGCTTTTGAAAACTCTTTATTGTTCTAAAAAAAAAAATATAAAGATAAAATTAACTAAAGCTAACATTACAACACGTCGATGACATGTGGGAGTCTACATGTCACTCAACATATAACAGCGAAACGTTTTAGCCATCCAATTATGGGACACTAATCTAACCAAAGAAAAAGAAAAAGAAAATTGTAATTTTTTGCACTGTTTCAATACAAAATAAAAAAATAAAAGAGCACATGCCAAGAAAACATAACATGTTATTAAATTATTTAAGGTAAAGCTAAAGTAAGGTCATAGTGGGCATGTGCACATTCCATCTCTTGTCTTGTCAAGAACCACTAAATATTGAAGATTCCACATCCTCATGATGTCTATCCTCCTAGTAAAATTGTGAGGGGAGACTTCGCAAAACCAAAAAAAAAATAAAAAAATCTCCATTACATTATAATAATCCAAAATTTAACAAATAAAATATAGATAAATTAATGTATCTATAAGTAAAATTATATTAAATCCACATTAAGATTAACATTAATAAGTAAAAATAAATATATTTACTAGCACTTGCATCTAAAGGAGGTTCAAAGATTATGCTGATAGAAAATTATATCTATGATAATATGTTTGAGAGTGCGTGTTTGTACATGGGTGTGTGTGGATGTCATGTGCTGCAAATTTTAGTTTTATGTGGTTGAATTAAACAATTAATAATAAGTGCTAAATAATGGAATGAAATAAACTTAGATAAAACTATTTTTTTCCCTTATAGAAATTAAGTATTATCTAATTTTAAAATATTTACATACAAATTTAAAACATAAAGAAATGCAAATGAAAAAAATAAAGTTGCCATCAAATTGACATATACATGGCAAATGGAAATGGAATATTCCCATCTAGTTGAAAAATCAATATTTATCTGTTCTTATGCGATAGGTGAGTTTTTGGAGGCTTTCACTTGATATTTTGGAAGCTTTTACCATTAAACGACAACTGATTTACCATTAAACGATTGTTAGAACTTGTTTACCAATGACTCAAGTGGGATGCTAAATTATCTATGCCAACAATCACCAAACGGTCAGTTACTTTAATAGGCTCATGATAAAAATGTTTAAAAGAACAGAAATCATAAGAATCCAGTATTTTCCAAGCCTCTTTTGAGATATTCAATTTCCAGCTTTGAGTACCTTTATTATGAATAGCTTGCATTAGGACCACAAAGTCACCTCCAATGCGTAATTCCCGATCCCTGCATGAGATGTGAAGGACCATAACCAAGGCATTGACCAAAGATTTACCATTTGTTCTATCTAGAATGCCACATCCCACACTCGAGGGACCGGATTCCTTCTTGAAGCTCAATCAAAGTTTAAGTTGTAGGAATCAGCTATAACAGGAACTCATTTGATTAAGTTCTACTATTTGTCTTTTTGGATTTATCTTCTTTTCCTCGAATAGGGCTAAAGCTTAGCAAAGTCCATTTGCTTAGAATTTCCTTGTTCCATTAAGAGAAGAACATGGTTTTCATTGATTGGTCCACGACTTTGTTCTTGACAATTTCTAAGATGGCAATGTCTAATCTAGAAAGGAAGCTTTCGAGATCTAATGAAGATTCTTTAAATATCCTGCGAGGCTCTCATGAAAAGGGTCATTGCTCCCATGGTAGGGAATCCTGAACCTGAAATCTTCCAAACCTTGGTGAATACATTCAGGCTCTGTCATTCTACTCCCAGGGTATTTGATGCCCAACAAGCTCAGAAATGCAAGAGATGTCTTTTGTTGGATGAAGAGCTATGGATATTGCCTGCAACTCTATCATTTTTATGAAGAGATGCTTCTCAGTGGGATCAGCCCTAATGTGTACACCTTGAATATGGTAATTCATGCTTTTCTGTAAGACTGGTAAGTTGCAAAAGGCTGGTGAAGTTTTTTAGATAATGGAAGAGCTAGGTTGCAGTCCTAATGTGGTTTTGATCAATACTATGATTGATGGGTATTGCAAGATTGGGCTTGTAACTGCTTCTTTGAAGCTTATGAGGGAGATGTCAGTCAAAGGTTTGGCGCCCGATATTGGTACGTACAATTCACTTATTCATGGACTATGCAAAGAAGAGAAGGTGCATGGAAGCTTTTTAATGAGATGCAGAGGATGGGCTTGTCTCCAAATACTGTCACTTACAATATACTGATCAATGCTTACTGTGATCAGAGTGATAAATTGAGATGGCTTTTTTCCTTCACAAGGAAATGATACAAAAGGGTGTCCACCTGAATGTTCTCATATACAATGTTGTCATTCATTCTCTCTGCAAAGTGGGGTAATTGCTTTTTGAAAGAAATGACATCAAAAAAAATTGAGGCAATTTCTTCTACTTTCTATGCTCTGATCGATGGTTATTGCAGGAGAAAAAATATCGAACAAGAATTTCAGTTATTTAAGAAAATGGTCAAGAAAGGGTTCACACCCCATGCCGACATTTTTAAAGCACGCATCACAAGGTTTTGTGAGGATGGGGAGTTGTAGGTAGGATTCAGAATACTGGAAGAAATGGTAAGCATGGCTCTGGTTTCAGATGAGGAATTTTTTTATGCTTTGATTCAAGGACTTTGGAAGAAAGGAAAAACTAAACACACAATGAATTTTCCAGTTGAATTTCAAACAGAGGTTTGATGCACAGCGGTAGCAACTAACATGTGTTGCACTCTCTTAAGTAAATTAATCAATAGAGAGAAGAATTCAAGAGCCAACAATCTGCTAATAGAAAAGTAGATAAAAGTCTTGGTTCTCTAAATTGTTTCGTGCCATGAGTTGATGAGTTGATTGTTTAATTGGATAGGAATTTATAGAGGACACATTTCTCAAATAATAACCTTAACTAAACCAAGTCTGACATTTGGAAAGGAGGGTATGCTTGGTGAGAAAACCGTTGGTGGAAATTGGGTTAGTTAGCATATAAATGAAAGTCGGAGGAAGGATTAAACAGGTCGGGAGAATGTCGAGGGCGCTGCTTCTGTGTAGGCCCGCGAGTTCCTAGCTGCAGCCTGCATGTTCCTTTTGCAACTCACATGCGGTGTGGCGGTGTCCGGCGTGGTGTGGTGTGTGGTTCTCAGTCCAGGGGTGCGGTGTTTTACTGTTTTCTGGGGTGCGATCTGCTTTGTTGGGGCTTTCGTTCGCTGGGTGGGGGTGTTGATTTTTGCTTGGTGTGGGTTCTTTCTTGGCTGGGAGGTGTGGAGGCTTTCTTTCTCTGTTATTTTGAGGTGTGCGTTTGGGATTTTTCTTAAATTTTTTGTAGAGGGGTTATGGCGGAGAACCAGATTTCTACAAGTTTGGTGGTAGCTAGAGGTGGTGTTTTTCTTAATGACTCATCAGGTTTGAAAGCTGAGCACTTTGAGTCATTTTATGTGGGGGAGGGCCCTAAACTGAAGAAAGTGAATGGCTGTTTGCTAAGGAGTCAGGATCGTCCGGTCTTGGTTCTTTCTCCAAAATCTACGGCTGATGATGTTTCTTATTGGAGTAGACATGCTTTAATCTATAAATTTCTTGGGATCCCTCAGCCAATTTTAGATGCTTGGATTAGGAATATGTGGCAGGTTGAAGGCGACATGGAGCTAATGGTAGCTGCTAACAACTATTTTGTGGTTGTTTTTTCCAATATGGTTGATAGGAATCGGGTTTTTGAGGGAGGATCCTACTTTTATAATCATGTTGGTTTGTTTATAAAACCATGGCATATAGGTTTTAACACAGTTGAAGAATTGTCATCGAGGGTTCCTGTCTGGGTCTGTCTGCCGTGGCTTCCCTTGGAGTTTTGGAGAGAATATATTTTACAATGGATTGTAGCTCTTCTTTGTAAGCCTACTACAGTTGTTCAACAAACCCTTGAAATAAAGGTTATTTATTTTGCTTGGATTTGTGTGGAGGTTGATTTGAATAATCCCTTGTTGGATTCTTTGGAAATTTTTTTTGGTCCTTTGTCTTGGATTCAACAACTTGATTATGAGTCCCTTCTTTTTCATTGTCGGATTTGTCATGAGTATGGACATCTTCAGAAGCAATGTCCTAGGATTAAGAAGGCTATGAGTCCCTTCTTTTCATTGTCGGATTTGTCATGAGTATGGATATCTTCAGAAGCAATGTCCTAGGATTAAGAAGGCTCCTCCTTTTAATTTCTCTCCTTTTTCTTCAATTCCAAAAGTTGTTAGGGAGGATAAAGAGAAATCTTTTATGATGGAGGGTGAACCGGATAAAAATGGCTTTGTGTCGGTTAAGCGGGATAAAGGTCGTGGTCAGAAGAGATCATTCAAGGACAAGAAGAATGAAGAGGACTTTAATCGGTTTGAGGTGTTGAACACTTCAACCTTGGAGGAAGGAATCCTGCCAGATGTGCCTTTTGATGCTATTGGTATGGGTTGTGCTGTGGGACAGGGAGAGGGATCTGATCGTGATATTCATTTATCATACCTAGGTATGCAAGATCATCTAGTTACTCTGAATGATCATATGCAAGATGATGATGATGATATTGTTTTGGCAGATTTGGCAAAGGAGGGGCTATTTTTTGGCAAGAGTAAGGGGTCTTCTCTAGACTTGGGGGTGCAACAATGCACACTTATGAAGGGACTTCCTGATCACTCTTCTAAAAGTGGCCGCAAGAAGGATCTTGGGAAGATTAATCATACTAGGGATTTGTTGGTGGAATCTAGGTCTATTAAACCCATTGATGCTCACTTTTCACCATATCCTCCATGATTGTTCTTTCAAGGAATGTAAGGGGGCTGAATAAAACCCTTCGTCAAAAGGCTATTCATGATTTGATTATTGTCCATTCTCTAGACATTTTTTGTGTTTAGGAGACTAAACTTTCAGTTGATTGTATGCTTCTGTCTGCTTCTCGTATCTAGTATTTTGGTCAGTGTCAGTGCATTTGTTCTTAGGGAAGTTCTAGGGGTTTGGCTTCTTTTTGGGATCCTAGAAATATTGCTCCCCTTTGGTGGATTTCCAGTCATTTTACTCTTTCTATGGCTACCTCTTCTTTGGAATTAGGTGAGACCATTCTGGTTACTAATGTTTATCCCCCGATTGGTATTCGTGGAAAAATACGGCTTTGGGCTCATATAAGGTATGTTAGATCATGTGTTCCATATCTTCCTTGGATCTTAGCCTGTGATTTTAATTCTATGTTGAGTTTGGAGGAGAAAAGAGGTGGGTTGCCTCGGCTTGGGCCTTCTTCTGCTATTTTTTGGGAGAATGTGGATTTGCTTGCTTTAAGTGATATTAAGCCTTCTAATGGGATTTTCACTTGGAATAATCGACGGAGTGGAGAGGAAGCAATCTCGGAAAGGTTGGATAGATTTCTTGTCTCCTATTTTTGAGTGGGAGGTAGATTGGTTACTCGTTCTAAGGTTCTTGATTAGAGGGGTTCTGATAATTGGCCAATTAAACTTTCAGCTTCCAATTTTACTATTCCCAAGAATCCTCCTTTTAAGTTTCAGCTTATGTGGCTTCAAGAGTCTTCCTTACATGATATTATGGCTTAGTGGTGGTGTGATGATAGCCCTACTTATGGTACAACTATGTACACTTTTGTTAAGAAACTTCAGTATGTTAAATTTCACCTTAAGAGATGGAATAAGACGAGTTTTGGAAATTTTAAGGTTATAATGAAGCAGGATTCCGAGGAAAGCCTTGATGTGATTACTCGCCAAATTCAAGATTTTGGTTTCTCCGATGCTTTGGGTCAAGCAAAAGCCCAGTCTGCAAGAGTTGTGAAGGAATGGGAGCTTCGGAAGGAGATTTTCTGGAAGCAGAAGGCTCAAATTGATTGGCTTCAGGAAGAGGGCAGGAATATTGCTTTCTTCCATCATTATGTGTAGGCTTGTCACAATAGAAGTTGTATTTCCTCTTTGGCTAATGTGGATGGGATCCACATTTGTTCTTTGCAAGCTTTGTCTCATAAGGCTAGACAGTTTTATTCTGCTATTTTTTCTAAGAATTTTCCCCCTGTAGAAGACGAGGAGAATTTTATCCTTGCTTGTGCCCCCTCCCCGATCTCCAAGGAGATTGTCATGTCCCCAATTTGGAGCAATAAGGAGAATTAATTATTTATAAGGTTATTAAATAAATAAATATTGAAAGGCAACCTTATATTTAATAAATTTAATATTAAAGCGACTAAAAATAAAATAATATCAAAAATTCGTGCTTAAGTAAATAAAATAATATCAAAAATTCTAAAAGCTTCCTAGAAATGTTTGTGAATTCTTTATAAGGAGCTTTTGGAGGGCATTTGAGATCATCTTGACTTGAATAAAACTTCTAATTATTGGAGAGCTTGAATGCTTGGCATAGCCTGAGTGTTTGGATCCTCTTGTATGCTAGTTTCAATTGTGTGACACCAACCCTAGCTAGTTGGGAGTGAGAGATAATTAAGTCTTTCACATTGAGCAAAATTTGTGGCCAAGGGCCAATTTTGGTTGAACCGATTTAAGGAGCTTTGATCAGATTTTGATAGAAGATATTTGCAGTCCATTTGAGGGGCGAATTCCAACTTTGGTGGATATCGATTGGAGTTTGCAATTCAATTATTGCACATGTCCTTGGAGGACAAATTTGATTGGTACGAATTGCAGAACAATTTTTGATTTCATTCTATAGTCAACTTGCAACAGGAGGAAGAAGCCACGATTTTATTCATATCAATTCAGGTTTGCATCGATTCTAATGTGAGGTTCAGGCACTTCATTCCTAGGGTCATGGTGCTGACATTTGATGTTTGTAGGGGTCAATTTGAGGCTGCCATAATTTATAATTAGTGACTATAATCAAAACAGGGGCGACACATTCAGGAGGTTCGATTTTGTTTTGGAGGACTCCATTTTGTGAGCAAAGAGCTTCATTGCATTATCGACAAAGAGAGGCATTGTAAATTAGGTTCCTTGTCATATTTCATGCATTGCAATTGTCTATATCAGATTATATCATTGTCATATTAGAAGTTCAATCACTGTCATTTAGAGTTAATACTAGTTGCATATGTGGGATTGTATGCCAAGAGTCTTGGCAAGTTATTGTATTCAGATTGAACATTCCAATCAATGAGAAGAAGGTGTTGCATACTATTTATGGTCATCTTGTAATTAGTTTTGGTTACATGCCAAATGTTTGTTAAAATGTCTAATTGTTGTAGGTGTACATCTTGCATCTGAAGTTCATGTATTTGCATTTGAAAATACAAAAAGAGCTGCACTTTCATATTAGAGATTTGCATAGACATTTTAGAAGTCATTTTTCTAGCATTCAAAACTTCATTGCATCAAGAAACATCAAAACAAAGCATACTAAAAATTAGAACCAGCAAGAACAAGATTGCAAGAAAAGTGTTTGTCAAGTTGTCTAAGGTAGAAAATCAATCTTTTAACATCAGATTTGGCAAGACACTTTACAGTGGTATCAGAGCTTCCGTTCTTCCCAGCATGTTTTGTGTTATGAGTGAAGAGAGTTGGTACATTCCAATTCAAATTCCTTTTGACGGCTCTTAAATAGAAGGTTGAGAAGGGGTCCAGGTTTGTTTGATGATATGGAGGAAAGTAGCAAGTGTATGCTTAGTGATCTTGTGAGAGGTCAGTAAGAACTGAGGGAAGAAATGGCTAAAGGATGGGAAGAGTTGTCATAGATTCTTAGACAACTTTTGAACAATGGAAACAACAATAGGAACAATAGGTAGAATGGTCAGAATAGTGGTTATGATAACAATGATACAACTCAAAGCAATGTTAGGGAAACAAGCAGAGTGACTCTGAGGCCTCTCGTGCCTCAATTTTTGGGTGAGCAAGTTGTTGCAAATCAGGAGTAACAAGCACATGAGGAAGGATTTTCATATTATTTGAGGGAGTACAACTCTTTGGAAGATGAATTTCAAGATGCCATGTCTTTAGAAGACTTTTGCAATCTTAAACTTCAAAATAGACCAAGGAACATGTTACCTGATTTTTAGCTTTCAGCCCAAATTAGGTAACTTAGTGTTTGATTCTTTTCTTGTTGTTTAAACATTTAAAGATAAACCATAAAACTGCTAGTTTCAATATGCATGAAGGAATGATTGTCAAAAAAGTAGGTTACATTTTGTCATTTCAATGTTGCATTGCAGCAAATGAGAAAGAGAATCATAGATATACAATGTAATCCTTTATTGATAATCTTGAAATATACATGTCCCTCACAAGCCAAGGGACTAACTCTCTTATTCAATGAACATACGAAGCAATTCATGCATGAATAAGTAGAAGAAAGGAAAATGTGCATATAAGAATGGAACCAGTCATTGCCTGAGAATGACTAGTTGTAGGTTTCCTGACTACTCTCTAATGCTGACCCAAATTGCTTGTGTCCCTCCTAACTCTGTAGTGCTCCTCACCTTACATTTGAAGAAAGCATGATGTTAGAGAAAATCTCTAAGCAATGAAAGATTCAATCCTTACATACACACCTACCTATTCATGTATAAACTAATCCATAAGTGCATTAAACAAGCATGCAAACCTTGGATGGATAAAAAAATGGTGAAATCATCAAACCAATCCAATATATGCATTTATTTTCTAATTGTTTGCTTCATGTGCAGATTTGGGACAAGTTTGATTATTGTTTCATTATCAGATAAAATGAAAGCATGTGGGTTAAATGTGGCTCCCACAAGGGTAGAGCTCAACATGCTTTGAAAGAAAAGGAAATTGAACAACTTGATCAAAGATTTATCTATTATCAATGCATTAAATCAATATGGAATCACACCAGTTGATCAACTTTCATTATCAAATTCAAAAGATGCATCAAGTTCAATTATGCATCTATTAAATAATGAGGAAGCATTTCAAGTTGTTGTCATGCCTCTCTCACCGTAACCCTATGGGGTAGTCACACATCACATAGGAAGGTGAGCTATTAGGTCACCCACATATGCGACATGTGGTTTTCCAATAAAGTTAAAATGAGGAGACAGTTGTGTACCACACATGAGAAAAAAGGAAACAAATGTGATGGAATCAAACATCAGCTCAATGTGGGACAACAAGCATTACAATAGTCTCATGGAAGGAAAACAATCATAAATGCATGCCACATGTTAGTGTAAGGACAACATTAGTGAATATGCTCATAACCTTTCATGCAAGGTTTTTGGTCATCATGATTAATTATATAACATGGATCATGATTGCATGCATGAAATGGCAGTAAGGTCAAGTTATAAATGAAAATTAAAGAAATCATGAAGCAACACAAGGTGACACTCCTTTGAAGCCAAGAACATGTGCAAGTGAATACGACAACACCTCTTACAAGTCTACATGAGCCAAAGGGAGTATACACTGCTCTCATTGAACCAAATCTAAACCAAATCAATGATCATTGGAGGCATGAAACACGTTCAACAAGTATTAAATCTAGGACAACAAGGTCCAAAAGGAAAGGTATTTCAAAACACAATGAACTTTCATGGAGTAGTCATGGATGATGAATGGAGTACATGACCAAGTCATCATATCAGGGTGTTATCCTAGGATGCAAAAATATGAAGGTTAAGAGGAAAGTAGGATAGTAAAGATGCCCTAAGAAGATTGCATGAGGGGGTACAGTCGAAGGAATGATGTGATAGTGTTAAGATCTTAAAGTAGAGCTTGACCAACTAAAGAAACTATAAGATGAACTAAAAATGGTAGAAGATAGTTTGAAGCTTTTAGAGTAGTCATTTTCATAGGCCATTGTGAATGATTGTGAAGTTATCTCTCCTAGACATTTTGATGGTGGTGCTCCTCAAGAAGCATATGGATTGAGTATTTCTACCATGTCATTCAATGCAGATCATTTCCATTCTGAAATACATCTTACCAGACCATTTGCAAGTTCTTCAGATACTCCCAGCCCCTTGGCATGATTGACGGTAGTTCATTAGGATAGAGCATGCATTATAAAAGATTGTGCAATAATAGAGCTAAAGAAATAGATATCATAGTGCATGGTAATACGATGAGTGTCACTCATCATAAGAACAAAATATGCACATACTTGCCTATTATTTGTCATTGAAAAGCTATTTGAAATAGTGGAGAGATCATAAAGACAACATTCCAAAGGTGAGGTGCATGTTCTCATTGAAAAAATGCAGCTTTCAATAGGGGAAGAGTTCTCAGTAGATGATAAAGGACAATGGTCTTGTAAGCAAAGAAAAAGATCAGTGATTAATATATAATCATCTTGGGAAAGCTTTGATGACAGTTCCCATGTTATCAGGTTGTGAGTGAAGATAGTGACATTCAGATTTGTCAAGGAATGCATGAAATAAATGATGTGACTTTTTCACTGGGGCAGCCTCTAGAGGCATTCGAGAATGCACAACACATTGAGGATTCAAATGTAGCATCAAATAATCAACAAAACCCTGCATAATCTTGCAGTGTTGACAACTCCAAGCTTAACAAATGACACCAAGGTAAAATAGAACAGAGCATTAAAAACAATGAGCCATAAGTCCTAAAGGATAACAGTATTGAATGATTCTGATATTTATAAAGCCAGGAAAGATTACATTGGACCTATTAAACATGAATGTGGGCCTAAAGAATATTGGCCATATTACAATACAATAGGTCTCATTCATTTTTCAAGGATATGAGAAAAGTGAAACACAGATAAAGGCTATGCTCACACTGTGCAATGACATTGAATCATTTATCAGACCATTTTCCTTTACACGAAACAACATTTTCTTGGGGAACGGTGGACGGTGATAACTCTGTTTTAATCAATCACCTTTTAGGAGCCAGGGTTTTAGTCTAATCATGATATATCATTGTTTTGTAAGAACCCAGAAGCACATGGCCACAACCATTGGAAAATGCAGAAGTATAGAGGAGTACAAGAAAGCAAAGTGCTCACCATTTTTTGTATAACAAAGCTTGAAATAAGTTTTTTTTTCACAAAAAATGAAAGAATGGAGAAAAGCCCTCGATTTATCTGCAACAAAATAAAGAGCTTGAAATAGCTTTTTTGTTCACAAGAAATGAGGAAAAATGCACGATTTCATGCAAGGAAATCTTACCTATGGAGAATGTTTCCATAAAGCCTTCATTTTAGCTTCAAACAAGCTCAACCATGGCAGCTGAAAGACAAAGAAACCATTGAAGAAGAAAGAATGAAACAAAATGATCAGGGTTATACTACAAGATGTGGCCATTAAGCATGAAATGATTGTCAAAAGATGAAGAAAAGCCCATTTTATTAAGAAAGTGCATTTACCTGTTGTTTCTGAGAAAAACCACTTGAAAAATGCCAAGAATCGGCCATGAAATCTCCATTTATAGAGCTCAACACTAAAACCTCATGGCAATAGAGCATTGCTCTAGTTTTTCCAACCAACAAAATGATGAGCTTTCCTCTTTGTTTTGGGTATTATGATTAGGTTTTGACCTTTTCCTTGAAATTTGATGGGATTTTTATCCCTTGTTTTAAAAAATCAACACATGAGAAATGTGATGGGGGCCGAAAACTCATGCTTATTAACTTAGGCATTCTTGCCTTAAGTTATTTTCCCCTTGTTAAAAACATTGTGCCTTTTCAAAATGTTGCTAAGTGTTTCAAGCAACCTATGGAGTGTGTCGAATTAGGTCATGCCTTTGACCTTTTGATCATGATGCCTTAGTGGCTTTTGACTTGGAATATGCTTTCCAAGGAGTTTGGAGGTCAACCATATTGGCCAAGTTGTTTGGAGCTTAGTGATGCCTTTACAAACATGTGTATTGCCCATGTGTGTATTTTCAAGAATGCAAAATAAGGTAGGTTGAGATGGTCAATGCATTGGAAGCTTTCAAAGCTTTTAAATATGACATTACATGTTACATTTTATTTCATATTTGAAGATATTATGTAAGTGAATTGAAAATCACTTTTATTGTGCCTTTTAATGCAAATGTAACACAAGGAGATGGTGGGGCCCTTCTCTTGTTTTGAATTGTAAAATGACTTGATTAAGTGATGTTTTATAAATCACTTAATCAAAGTTATTATCTTTTAATGCCTTTTGGAGTCTTGTGTTTCGGGACACACATATTGCATGACTTGTGTGTGGGTCCAAATTTGGTGATAACTTGTCAAACATGCAGAAAGTGTGGAAGGCTTGTTTTGACTGTTTTGGAGAGACATGTGCCATTTTGGGGGCTGTTTTATCACACCTTTAGTGTGATATTGGATTAGGCTTGACTTTGGACCATTTGGAGTGTTTTTGGAAGCTTCTATCTTGGCTTGTGCGTTTCATCTGACCTAGGGTTTCTAGAAGGACTTGTGTGGGTTGTTGGTTGTAGTTTGGCTTAAGTATGTTCATTTTGAACATTTTAGGGAGTTCTTTTCTTTCTTCTTATAGGCATTGTGGATTTTGGAGCCTTTTCCAGATAGAGGACAACATTGTAGCTCATATTTGTAGACTTATGCAGCAGTGTAACACCTTTTTGAGGAATAAATTAATATATTTTACCTTCTCATTATGTTGTTTATTGTGAAAGCCTTATAAATGGTTGATGAAATCTTATGGAAGAATTGTTTTCCCTTTGGTTTTGTCCTGTTTTCTTTTCCTTTATGTAGATAATATGAATTTGCAGGTTATAACATGTGTTGAGTTAGTTTAGGGTAGAGTCTAAGTTGTGAAGATGTGTTTTTCTTCCTTCTAGATGTTGTCTTTGACATTTTTAGCCTTGTTATGAAATACTGATGCAAAGGCATATGGAGTTTTGAGTTGTGTAAACCACTATTAAGTTATTGATCATTCTTCTATGTAGGAGTAGCTGTATGGGTCTAAGAAATATCATTAGGTGCATCACCATAGGGGTTAGTTTTTATTTTCATGCTTCTTTTCCCCCTTTTCCCAGCAAGGAATAGTTTAGGTGACACCATCAAAAGGAGAAGCTGGCCCATAATCTGAAGGTTTTCTTTCAAATAGGTTACCCACAACCTGAAAGAAGTCCCGTGTTAGTCTAAATTTGCTAAGTTCACTTAAAATCTTAGAAAACAGGGTGCAGATTTGGTGAGCTAACAACACAACAACAAAGGGCAACGCAATTGGGACATGCCAACATCACATCCTACCTAGAGTTCACATAGAGACTCATTGATAGGTTTGATCAGAAGGATCCATAACTTCATTTTAGAGAGTTAGCACAACTCTAGCAAAGTGGATCCGTAGACTCCTATATCTCAGCATTCCAACATATGACAGTTATGGTGACTGATATTTCAGAGCAGCGTTTGGTGATGATTTTCGTTGAGGTTTTATCTGAACCCCTTCGCAGTTGGGTTAAGGCCTTCAAATTAGATTCCCTCTAGGATGCAATCACTAGAGCTAGAAACATGGAGTTTAGCAATCAAAAGAGAAAACCCTCAAGCAATCAAAAGAACAAATCTTCCTCTAGCTCATCTCCTTCAGAAGATACAGGGGGAAAACCTTTTCCTAAGGAAGGCAATAAGAAGGACAAAGTAGATGAAGCTTTCCATAGGGAGTGTAGGAAGAATGGAATTTTCTATCATTGTAAGGAGAAATGGGTGAGTAGACATTGTGGCTTGGGAAAGGGGAGGGTTCATCTCACTGAAGTAACATCAGGAAGTGAGGATGAACTTGGAGTTGAGGACAACAACAATTCAAATGAAGAGTTGGAGAATAAGGGATCCCTTGGTACTCTAGATGGTTCACCTACGTTCAACCCTTTCAGGATTAGAGGAATTCTACATGGCCAACACATCATGGTTTTGGTGGACAGTGGGGCTACACATAACTTCATTGATTCAACTCTAGTAGTGAAGCAAAAATTAACAAATCAAGGTTTTGAAGGGTTCAAAATCATGGTGGCTGGTGGACATAGGTTGACATGCAAAAGGAAGGTTCCTCAATTGAGTATCACTCTCCATAATTATACCATCATAGATGACTTCTACATGGTGGATTTTGGAGATAAACATGCGATATTGGGTATTTAGTGGCTCTATTCATTAGGAGAGTACTCACAAAACTTCAAGAAGATGACACTCAAGTTTAGGACAGCTAGTGGTCAAAGAGTGGTGCTTAGGGGAAAAGTAGATAAAGCTTCCAAAGATTTATCAATAAATCGAATGGAGAGTAC